>SEMN01001589.1:0-29822 GCA_005408345.1 Macquaria australasica
AGAATGCAGGGTTCCTTGTGGTTCCTAGAGTCTCTAAAAAGTAGAATGGGAGCCAGAGCCTTCAGCTATCAAGCTCCTCTCCTGTGGAACCAGATCCCAGTTTGTGTACGGGAGGCGGACAACCTCCTCACATTTAAGAGTAGGCTTAAGACTTTCCTCTTTGATAAAGCTTATAGCAGCATAACCCCTTAGTTATGCTGCTATAGGCCTAGACTGCTGGGGGACTTCCTATGATGCACTGAGCTCCTTTCTCCTCCTCTTCCTCTCCATCTGTACGCCCTCATATCCCATCAATGCTTGTTATTAATTCAACTTCTTCCCGTGGTTGTGTGCTTTCTCTCCTCTCTCTCTCCCTCCCCTTCTGTTGCTTTCTGCAGGTGTTTCTGCCTCTGGAGCTGTGGAAGTCTGGGTCTGTGGTTGCTGCCACCTGCTGCCCCCGTGCTCCTGCTCTGCACCCGCTGGTGCTATTGCTGTTGTTGCTGTTATTATTATTGCTATTATAATGTTGCTCTTAGTGTTGTTTCTGTTGGTGTTAACATCAATGCCATTACCATATCTATGCTGTATTGAGCTGCTGTATGTTCTCTTTCCTCCTGCTCTCTCTCTCCCGCTCCCCCCTTCCCCCTTCAACCCAACCGGTCGAGGCAGATGACCGCCCACCTTGAGCCTGGTTCTGCTCGAGGTTTCTACCTGTTAAAAGGGAGTTTTTCCTTGCCACTGTCGCATAGTGCTGCTCATGGTGGGAACTGTTGGGTCTCTGTAAATATAAAGAGTCGGTCTAGACTTGCTCTATTCGAAAAAGTGCCCTGAGATAACTTTGTTATGATATGGCGCTATATAAATAAAACTGAATTGAATTGAATTGAAAGTTATCTTTAGCATTAACTAGCTTACATCTAGCTCAGCTAGCTTACAGCTTCTGTCACAGCTAATCTTAAGAGCTCTTTAATTATCAGTACGATGATGCAGGTTATTAAGTTATTAACATTATTTGGGTTCTTAGCTCTTAAATTTCTGATTTCTGACCCAGTCGTCCTCACAAACACTAAAGGAACAGATTTTTGGTTTGTTGATCTGGAAACTGTTTTATAAATACTTTTGGCCAAACTACATGATTATTATTAATATTTTATTACTGACATAATTTGGGAAACCAGCTTGGGTCCATGTGATGGAAAACTGGACTATTTTGATTTATCGAACCTCGTTCAGATGTTTGATCGTTAAGGTTTGTTTGAATCACAGAAACACAACGTATGAAATATGAAATCCTGCACGGTGAAGAAACAATAAATAAACACATGTTGAACATCCACAATCAGACGATTTATTCTGTTATAAACACAAATACCAACACACTCTGACCAGTCACATGACTTTAACTCTGTCAGCTCTGTCAGTCGTCCTCGCTGTACGTATGAAACTTTTGAAACCGCCTGCTACATACTACAGACAAACGCAGTATGCAGTATCTACTACATACTGCGTTCATCTGTAGTATGTAGTATGAAACTGAAATCGATTTATTTTGCAGTATGCTAGGCCAGGCTGAGCCGGTTTCCAGTTTTGAAAAGCGGAAGTAAACAATAGTACAGCGAACGGCAAACCACCACAATATCATCCTCTTAAAGGTTGGGTAGGCAGTTTTCTTTTGGCGTCATTGGGCAAAAATGTCATATTAACCGTGCAGCATGTTGTAATTCAAGTGGTCAGAGAGCAGACCTCTACTTCAGCCCCCCCCCCCCTTGCCTCTGTTTTCAGGCTTCAGAAAATCTATCCCGTGACTTGAGACTTTAGCCAATCACAGGTTATTTCAGAGAGACGGTGCGTTCCTATTGGCTAAGCTACAAGAGCAGATGTGTGTACACGTCCCTTCAGACGGTGAAAACCTGATTCAGTGGAGGAAAATCCTGCAACGTGTGATAAATGTCCAACACCTCCTTTGCCTACAGCGGTGTATAGAACAAAACAACACGGAGCTTCAGGCTCATTATGTTCGATGCCATGGCGCTCATAACGACGAGTGGCAAAGAGGCACGATGACAAACAGTGGGGAGTAACTGTTGACGGGGGACAGTGGTGTGTGTGTGGTGTACTAGCATCTCTTCCCGCTGCTGGACGGCGTTGCAGCTGCGGTCACGGCGGGAGGGGCCGCGGTCTCGTTGCATAAGTTGCACAGATTCTGCCTCCCCCAGCTTTAATCTCTAAAAAGGAAAAGTAAGAACTGCAGCCTCGTCACAGTTTCTGCTGCACATGATTCAATTAGAAAAACATGTTATAAGTGGTTCTTCTGTTTATATTCCTCCCTGTCAACCACTGACGTGGTAGTGTTGCTGTCTGCCATTGGTGACCGTGTAAATAAAGTTGAAAAAAAACCCAATGGGGATCATTCTGCCGCTTTGCATTGTGGGACACAGTAGGCGAGGTGACTGGTCCGATGCACACTGGAGATTTTTTCTGAATCAGTTCGACATGCGGGTATTTCTAGCGTACTGCAGATTTAGCTTTTGTTTGCATACTACATGCTACATTTTGGCCAAATCAGTACGTACTGATAGTTTAGTAGGTGGTTTCCAAAACAGCCTTAGTCACAAGCAGCAGATGGCAACACACTTACACTTCCTGTGTAGACAGGAAGTTGTATCACAGAGCAGACTCACAACATGGAGTCCTGACGTGTCCTCTATACACTGAAGGGAGAGCGAGTTGGTCTACAGTCATTACGCCTCTCTGTGAAACTAACCTGCTCCTCATGTTATTATCTGTGAGGGAGTCTCTGTACAGAAAACATTGACCTCAGCAGAGAAAGGCCACCCTGCTCCGTGTCTCCACCTCGTCTGCTGTTTTCATACGTCAGGACTCCATGTTGTGAGTCTTCTCTTACATCACGCCCCTGACAGTGAGCGGTTTGTGACTTCCTGTCCGCCTGCTGCCTCTGATGAGTCACACGATCAGATATCATCCAGACTAAACACAAAACATCTTCAGGTTCGTCTCCTGCAGCCCGTCGGACCTCCGAGCTCTGTGCTGGCCTTCGCTCTGACCTTACGTCATCTGATCTCAGCACAGGGGCCCTCTGAAGGAGGGGCCGTTTGTTTTGGCCCTTGGATGGTTTGATAGGACACAATCTGATCTGCTGCTTCACCGTCTGATCCAGGAGTGATTCTGTTGTGGCAGTAGGAGACTGCTGCAAAGTGTTTGGCCCAAAATGTGGAAGTTTTTACATGCTGACAGACACTTTGGTCCCCACGCACCCTGTGGGCTGAACGTCAAACGTTTTATATCAAAATCTCTATTTGAAAGTGTTTTTTAATTCTGACTCGCATCATCAACACTGTCTCAGCCAGCTGCAGCTGTGGACCTTAATTACTCAACTGTGACCAATTAACGGCCAAACGACCACAAAAGAAATATTTGATGTTTTATCTCCATGCTGCTGCTGTCTGTCTGTCTGCCTGTCTATCTGCCTGTCTATCTGCCTGTCTGTCTGTCTGTCTATCTGCCTGTCTGCCTGTCTGTCTATCTGTACATTTATGCTTGTTGAAAAGTTGTTTATTGACTTTTCTCTGACCGACAGGTTTAAAAACCAAAGGAACCATGCAGCGTTATGCTCGGTACGTTATCATCCTGTTTAACACTGTGAAGGTAAGGTGTAGTGTGTGTGTGTGTGTGTGTGTGCACGCGCGCTCTGACCTGCTGCTGTTGGACTCTGAAGCCGTCGGTGCTGCAGTGGAGCAGTGTGATGAACAGCAGGCAGGAAAACAGCAAACAGCCACAGAACTGCATCTGCAACAACAACCAGTTTAATATGATGCAGACTTTCCCAGCTGCACCTGAACACATCAGAAGCTTCATTAAAAGGTGAGAGGTCAGAGGTCACAGCTGTTGTGTCCCAATCCCATATTACACACTAACTGTACACATGATGTACTCTAGAACACAGTTCATTCATTTTCTTTTTGCAGCTGTGAGCAGGTCCTCCATTTCCTGTGTGCAATGCATTATGGGTCAACAGCACTCACAGATCCAACTTTGAATATGGACGGTTCTGAGTATAAAATCATTTTGCCACTTTTCAAGTCGTCTTACACGATTTGGACCTTTTGCGCGCACACACACACACACACAGCAGGACACTTTTAGCTCAGCTGACGGGTGAAGTGTATTGTCCAGCAACATCGGCTAATTTTAGCATTTTCCATCCCTGCAAATAAATGTCTTTTGACCGTCACATGCACACTCACTGAAGTGCACGCTGCTGCATTCCCCCACGACACACACACACACACACACTCACACTCAAACAGACACAAAGACACAAGGAAACAAACACTTGTCCACGTCACACACATTCTTGATGATGCACAAACGTTTGTTCACGCTCACACACATGCACACGTACAATAAAACACAGTCATGCGCACACACACACACACTCTGCAATTCTTCCATTCTCACCCCCCCCCCCGTTTCCTCCCTGCAGCCAGCAGCAGAATGAACATCACCTTCATGTCCTCAGATCAGACGAACACCTGAATGCAACACACTGTTTTATTTATTCATTACGAACTGTTGCAAAAATTTTACTGACATTAAGGGACAAATAAATTAACGAGGCAGTAAACCTTTAATGCATGTTCACCTGTGACTTTAATAAAACTTAAAAAGCCTCATTGACGTTAAAAATCTTTTTCTAAAATGTCCTGGCTGAGACCAGCAACAATATCACAAACAGCATGAGACACAAAATATGCCAAAAATCAGATTATAAAATAATAAGATCACATTATATAAATTCAGATTTCAGCCTAGAAAAAACCTGAATACCCCCCTAAAACCCGAGAGCTGTCTAAAACCATAAAAATTAATATCACCAATCTGAAGCAATAACTTCAAACCCCAAAACATCGACAGCCAAAAGAGAGAGAGAGCAGAGTGTTTCTGCAGCAATGATTTGAATTCACTGTTATTGATCAGTTTGACAAGAAAACAAAATCCAACAGAAGAAAGTAGCAGACAGCAGCTGCAGAGTTCAAAGAGCAACAAACTCCAGAAATCTTAGTTGGGACACAAAATAAAAACTTACATATTTTGCAAAGTAACACCTGCAGGAGTCTGAGCCTGTGCACACCTGCATCACACACACACACACACACACACACACACACACACACAGCAGCGTCTGTACCTTCAGTCTGAAGTCGAGTCTCTCTCAGGAGGAGTGTGTCTGTCCGGCTGCGTCGTCTCTTCTCTCTGTTTCTGTGTCTTCACATCAGGCTTTATAACAGCTGCCTTGGAATCTCCTGTCCAATCAGCAGCCTCCGCTCCTGTGACATCATATCCTGTGCTTCCCCCCCTTTTCCACTGTGTGTGTCTGACATTTCATCATCAGGACCATTACTTGTTAATGAAACCTCATGGGAGAAATCTCACCTCCTCAACCCTCCCTCCTTCCCTTCCTTCCTTCCTTCCTTCCTCACACCTCTCCTGTCCTCTTGTCTCCTTCCCTCCTGCAAGTCAACCTTTAAAATAAACAGATTTATATCTTTAATATCTTCCACACGGACTCCTGGACTGTCCTCTTAGTTTGATTTCTACAGTGTTTGTTTATCTGATTCCTTCAATTCAGATATTTCTGGTGTTGAGCTGATTGACGGCCAATCAGAGCTCTGTAGGCGGGATTAAGAACGTCTCCCTGTGACAGAGACAGAAAGATGTGGATGAGATGTTTGCAGCTGTGCAGGTTCTTGTAAGTCTAGTTAAGGGGCTTTCACACCGCCGCACGGTAACTGCACAGATTTTGCTCTGACGCCCAAAGTTCACCGTGCTGAACTTCTGGTGGTAACCGCCTGGGTTTGGCCAATCAAACAGAAGGGGGCGGGCATCGCAGGTCAGAAAGAAGAGCGATGGAGGAGCTGATGATGCTGGTGTCTGAATACACGATATGTACTTCATGGTGCTAGCTACTTATAAAGACCACCAGAACACATACATTCAAGGCATTTTCATTTGATTAGTTCAATCCAGCAGAGCCTGTCGTTTTATTAAGAAGACCCCAACACATTCCACTTGCACATCACATTATGGAACCAATGATTGAAGCCTATTTTCTTGGGGAATTATTTACACGGCGCCGAGCTAGCTTGCACATCTACTACTAAAATGGCAAATGTGTGTTTTTTGATTTGATTTGCAAGCTAGTGTACGTGTTGTGGACTTTTGGGTGGGTTGTACCAACGCTACGACGTTCACCGAAGCGCTTTTAAAAACGCTTTGCTTTTTGGGGAATACTCTTGCAGGTAGGCGGTGTCAGGGCGGTGGTGTGAGACGGCTTTTACAGAAATAACAACTCTTACATCGACAGATTTCTTTGATCCACATGACAAACATTAGAGCAAAATAATCCCAAACTGCTAACATGAACTGGTTGGACTGAGGAGCTGAAAGACAAACTGAACCAAAACTACCAGGTGAATGTTATTGATCTCCGCTGATAAACAGTTATTTAGAGCAGTTCCCCATCTTGTTTTAATGCTATTCTACTGATGGACGGTTAGTTAATGTGCCAGCAGAGACAAAGATGAAGAAAACTGCTAGCTGATATGTAGGTTCCTAAATATCCAAACAGCTGGCTTTGCTAATGTTTTATGAGGAAGGAAATGCATTCATCACATTTGTTGGACACCAAGGATACACACACTTAGTTTTGGTGAGAAACAGTGAAGTAAGTCTAAGTTTGATTTACCAGAATACTCCACAGGGAACCTTTAAGTCACTGTTTCCTCACAGAGAGAGCCGAGACGTTGAACCTTTCCATATCGCTACCTTGAGCGTTGTACATCACCCACATTTTACACCTTTCCACTGTGGTCAACGTTTAGAACAGAACTTGAGCTTGTAACCAATGGTGACCAGTGAAATCACACCTGTCCATGACATGACCTGAAAATGATCTCTAGATGGACAAAAAGCCTCTGAGCGTCAGACTTTCTAGAAGTGAACAATCTTAAAATCATCCCTCCATGTTGGCAGGAAGAGGACATCACGGCAGACAGTCAGCAGGAAGCACACAGGCCTGGACCTCTCAAAAGAGAACACTTTAAATACAAGAAGGCCCACTGACGCATAGACCTAAGACCTGCAGCCTTTCCCAGGACACTTCCTGACCCTGTCAGACCTGGTCCATGCTGCCACGTGAGTTTTGATCTGTTTCTGTCCTGCGTTAAACTCTGATCCCCCTCCTGGTGATGGAAGATTTTTTTTCTTTGTGTTGCTGTTGCTAGAGGCAACAAGGCTCTCTCCCATGGTCGGTGTCCCCCCGGGGCTGGACGACCTCCGCTCCATCCCTCCATTCATCCTTTACTCTATTCATTCAGGACGGAGGATTGGGTCATTGAGAAAACACACCTGGGTTAATAATAGTAATGACACTGCAGCTAACACGCTAATAATGACGGAAAAAACCCTGCCGGCTTGCCCTTCAATTAGTGACAACCTTCTCTGCTCGAGGTGATGTCATGTTACCCCCCTGACCACCCCCACCTACCCCTCCCTCCCTGTTGCTATGGGAACAGAGTACATGGATTTAAATACAGGTAAGTAGAAGCAGATTGATTGATTATCAGAGGCATCACGGTGGATTAACAGGATACGTGCAACACACACACATCACATATTACATACACAGTGCTGGAAAAAGTGAAAATGAGTTTGGAGGATAATTGTGAATCCCTGCAGAAAGATGGACAGACGTTGTAGATTGGCAGCTCTTCAAAAACAGGAAACTGTAACAGAAAATCATGTTTTTATTTCCGCGTTGCAGTGTGAATCGTGAATCGCTTCTTCAGTGCAGGATGACCAACAACGTGAGAAAAAGGAAGGTGCCAAAAGTTGAACTTTACACAAAAGAGGCCTAGAAGTTCTAAACTTCGCCCTGTAGTGATTGATTTATGTGGTGTGAACTTCCTGAAAGTTTTGTCTTTACCAGGTTTGGATCAGTGTCAATTTCATCAACAAAAGCTATAATGAAAAATATTAATTGATGGCATTTTATCAACGCCAAAAACAAGATAAAAACCTTAGAAAACTAGAACTATGTATTGCAATTTTAACTAAAAACTCAACAGAGAAATGGACAAATGGATTAATTACCAGGAAAAGGTCAAGTAATTTGAACTTTGACCCCAAATACGCTGACATTAACAGGAGGCACAAGTTATGATGGTGTAAATTTGTGAATTCCCAGAGTTCTGTAACTCTGCTTTCCACCGAGACTTCAGAAGTAACAGTCTACCGTGCACAAAATGTGCTCGCTTGGTGTTTAGTTTGAAAACGGTGTTAGAGCTGGTAAACAACTATCAACAGCTCAGACACATTTGTATCCAGCAACATCCATCCAGCCATCCATTTTCTGCTGCTTATGCAGGTTGTGGTGGCAGCAGACTAAGCAGGGTAGTCCAGACGTCCCTCTCCCCAGTAATGTCTTCCAGCTCCTCCTGAGGGATCCCGAGGCGTTCCCAAACCAAATGATATATATAATCTCTCTGGCGTGTTCTGGGTCTACCCCGGGGTCTCCTACAAGTTGGACATGCCTCAATTCCCACCTCAACTGGCTCCTTTCAACACAAAGGATCAGCGGCTCTACTCCAAGCTCCCTCCAGATGTCTGAACTCCTTACCCTCTCTCAAGGGCAAAGGAGTCCAGCCAACCTACGGAGGAAGCTCATTTCGGCCAATTGTATCTGCGATGTCATTCTTTAGGTCACTTCCCAAAGTTCATGACCACAGGTGAGGGTTAGGCCTCTAATGAAGGTGATCATTTAACACCCGTACACCAAGATTAAAGTTTAAGAAACCAGTCCATCCAGTGATATTTTTCAACAATTACTGGCCAGTTATTAGGACATTTGCTGTTGATATTCATGCTGGCCAGAGGATGAAACCTGAAGATATTGGTGACCAGAATTGACCCAAGTCCTACTGCCAATGCAGGCCCAAACCTGTCCATATAGGCCAGTCATAAAGGGCCAAAATTAATTCACATTTGGCAAACACCGACCCACTATCAGCTGGTTTTCCATCAAATTTAACCAGCACAGTTCTGCTCCCCCGAGGATAAACCCCTTAAATCTGTTCCCCAGAATGGTCCCTCAAACTAAATCTCTGACATTTAATAATGATGTCTCAATTCAGACATCACAGGTACCAGTGGGTCCACTCATTTCACCCCTCTATAGTTCATAAAAGGCAGAGAGTTTAATCTGTGCTCAGTCCCAGTAAAGGATACGTAAGTTCTCTGCAGGATTTGACCCATAAACCCTCCAGTCCAGTCCTGTCAGTCCACCGTCCTGCTGACTCTGCAGTAATGATGCAAAGCTCCAGTTGGCGATCACACCTGATGATTCACAGAGGTCAGATGACTCACATCTTGTGAGTGAAGCTTCTCTCAGCCAGATCAAGCCTGTAGGATTCTCCTGGGTGTTCCCCACCGTCCTCCGTCTCTCGCCTCCAGCTTTCCCCACTCTCACTGTTTATTCAGTCTGTTTCACACTCAGGTTTAACTCCCTGTGCTTCACATCTGATTGGCCAACACGATGCCTCACTGGACTGTTTTGGTTTAGTCTCTCATAACGTCTTTTTTGGCTGCAGCAGGCAGCTGTCTTCACAAAAAACCTTCTAAAAACCCACTACCTGCTAAACTTAATAATATTATTGGTTTTCTGCAGAGTTGACACACATCAGCACTGCGAAATATGTCAGTGGTGTACCTTGAAACATCAGTGCACATTAACCCATGATGATTGCACCATACACTGCCAGGTGGACCGTCAACCCCTCTCGTTACTCTCAGTCCAGCGATGCTAAACTCGTGGCTGTGTTCAGATTGACAGTAGCCCTGCGAGAAAAATGCTTATTTGTTTGAATGGATGCAGTCCATTGGTGTAACGGGGGTGTCAATGCAGGGGGCTCCGGCTAACCAGCTCAACAAGGCACAACTTTTACAACGCGACGTCATCCAGGAATCAGACTGAATCTGGGGTGACGAGGACTTTTCAGATGCTGCTCCCTCTCTGGAACGCTCTACCATCCTACATTAAAGAAGCCCCTACCATCTCAACATCCAAAAGACTCACCTGTTACGACTAATACCCCCCAACCCATTGAATATAATGTAAAATTGATTTATTATTATTAGTTGCCATCTACATCTTTAACCTGCTCTGAATGCAGACTGAAGAGCTGGCTTATGGTTCTCATACTCCTTTCAAAACAAACAAAATCCTCTTTACAACAGGAAGTCCTAATTTGAAAAAAACTTAAAACTTAAAACACTAAAATGCAACAAGAGTGAGCTAGAGTGCACTAACTGTATTCACCATCTGTTTACAGTCATTACACAGAAAGACAGACGTTTGCGGCTAAGATGGACTGAGTCATGTGACAAAAAGGTTTAATTCCTACTCCCACTGCACACTGCCAAAGTACCTTTTGACACGACCCTGAACCCCCGCTCGCTCCTTCAGTTTGACTCTCTGCACATCTCTTCAGAGCGTCATGACCTGATGTGGTCAACAGATGGAAACAAACATAATGAAGTCTCTGTAGACAGAGGAGCGCTTGTTTTATGCGTCTGTGATAATGAAAGCTGCAGGACGCTGGACAGGCTGACGGAAAAGGACAAATTTATTTAACACATACAGCCACTGGGGGCGATTGTGGGGTGGTGGTGTTGCTGGTGTGGGGAGGAGGGATTCCCAGTTTCCAGTGTGTCTAACTTGCCGGAGCTCCCTCACACTCCCATTTAAATGTTTCAGTCATGACTTCCCGGTTCTGACCGGGTGTCGACCCATCCCACACACCAACACAACCCAAACATGTGAAATCCATCAGCTGCTGCCTGAGACTCTCCACTGACACCAGCACAGCTGAAACCCAAAACCGTTTCCCTCATAATGTCTAACTCTTGTTAATTACAACAAAATTGTGCTCACCAAGTTAACATGTGAGATCTGTGAACACACATCAAGAGCAGTCCTGATCCCCAGAGGATGAACTACATGACCTTTCCTCTGGCGCCACCCTTAGGACAAACTTTACATTTTTAGCTCCACTAAAAAGATAAATCATCAGGAAGATGTTTGTTCTTTCATACTGCAGCTGTGATTAACACTGCAGTGTCACTAACAGGACTTCAGTGTTGTACACTGGCTGGCCTGATGGTGGTGCTACAGCATCTGTTCACAATTTGGATTTTGCCTAAACTTCATCTTCTTCTGCGATCTCACATTTGACACTTTTTCTACATTTTATCAGTTGGGGAAATTCTGCAGCTAATAATGTGTCGACGACGCGATGTGGTCCAGATGGAGCATGAGACAGAAGGATACAGGAGGAGTTTTATTTCAGCTTTACCAGCTGCTTCTCATCACACACATTATCCTCATTTTCCACCTAATTACTCTGTGTGTGTGTGTGTGTGTGTGTGTGTCAATGAGCCGTGTGACTGGCTCATTACTGAGTAAACAAACAAAGGGTAGCAGCCAGCCTTTCAGCACCTCTCTTCTGCTTTCCCATCGTCCCCTGGGAGTCTGTTCTGCAGTACGAGCTGCGGCAAAAACTCAATGATCAGACACTTCAGCTGAAGTTTGGTTTCCTCTGCCCATCCCTTCAAACTGACCAGGGAATTGAACCTTTACAAATCATCACATTATACTTAATTGCAATCTTCTTCAAAAGATAGAAAGAAAGAACACATTCAGCATAAAATGCCTCCTCTAGCCATTTTCCTTTCACACACCTGTAGTTCCACCTGTAACCACAGCGTGGCAGTACAGTACAGGAGAAGTAGAAGGCAGTTTTCATGTTTTCATATCAAAAACAGATTAGACCAAATGCAATGAAGTTTAGTCAAATATGGTAGTTCATGGTTTGTGGGGAAAGGCAAGCTTTATGTAGCACATTTTATACCCAGGGGAAAATACAATGTGTTTTACATAAAGATTAAGAAGAAAATAAAGAGAAGAAGAAGAGGGAAGAGAAAGAACAGAGAAAGAGAGAGAAATTATAATGATAAGAAGGAGGAGGAGGAAGCTTTCAAATACCCAATAAACCACTAGAACCTCATCAGGAATGTCTAGAACCTCCTGAAAGATCCTTGAAATTTTCTCTGCAATCCCTGAAACCTCAGCAATTTCCTTACAGACATTTGGAATCCCCTGAACACTTTCAAGAACCTCAATAACACCTGAAACTTCTAAAACCCATGGAAACACTTAAACCTCTCATGTGTTGTCCACATGAACCCCTGAAACTTCCTGAAAATCCTTCAAAAAATCTCCTCAAAAACACTCTTGTTATCCAAAGGAACCATTGGGATCTCAAAAATTCCTGAAATCTCTTCAAGAACCTCTGGAACCCATTCACGGTTCTCTAAATCTTCTTAGTAACTTCCCCTATATCCCCTCAGGGACCCTTGGATCACCCCAAGAACTCTTGAAACCTCAGTAAGCACCCAAATGTTTTCTTTGTTGGGGACTCCTTAAATCCCCTCAGAAATCCACAGGATCCCCAAGAACTTCTTGAACCCCTCAATAACACAAGAAACCTCTTCAATAACCCCAGTGATATCCACAGGAACCCTTGAGATCTCCTCAAGAAACCCATAATCTACCTCAAAAAACCCTTGAAATCAAGAACCCCTAAACTCTTTCACAGACCCTTAAAATAAACCTCCTTAGTAGGCCCTATACCCCCTCAGAAACGCCTGGAGCCCTGCAAGGACTTGTGAACCTTCTTTAGGTAACCCTGAAACCTCCTCAAGAACCCTTTAATTTACACAGAAATCCTTATTTTATTATTCATTATTCAGTGCCTCTTGGTCTCCCACAGGAAATTATGAAATCTAACCAAGAACATGTAGAACCTCCCAAACCCTCCTCAAAAACCCTTAGAACTTCCTCTGGGACTCCAGAACCTCCCACCCCACCCCCAAATCCCCTGAGCCTTTTGAAGAACTTCTTAAAACCTTTTCAAAACCTACCCTAAACATGTACAACCACTTTAAGACCCCCTTAAAATTTCTCAAGAACTCCTGAAACTTCTGCAAGAATTCTATACTTCCTGAATGTCCACGGAAATCTCCTGTAGAACCCACTGAACTCCCTCAGGACCTCTGGATCCTCCTGAGAAACCAGGTTTCAAGAAATGCAGTTCTTCCTGTTATTTTCCTCCTGACTCTGATCAGTAAACATAGTCATCTCAAGGATGAAATCTGAGCCAAACTACCTGACATTCAGTCTGCTGTGTGTCTCTCAGAGGTCTTTAAACGGAAAAACTGACTCAACTGACAGCAGTTACACTTTCCACTTCTTTCACTGTGACATTTAACAGCCCAGTGCTTCCAAATACTGCTGATGCACTAATCTGTTTCATCAGATGACACTTTAAAAACTCAGTTATCTCAGTGATAATCTGACATTAGCGTCTATACTTCAAAGAAACACTACTTCAAGTATTTCTTCCTGTGATTATCTGACTGACATGCAGTATCTGTTACGTGGAGATCTGACAGTTTAAAAAAGGTACAAGGTGAAATGTCACAAGGTTAAAAGCAAACATAATGCTGTAATCAGTGTGTCAACAGGCGGTTGGCGGCTCCTGGCAGGAGATGAAGGCGGCAGCTTGACGTGAGGCGACAGCTTACAGCAGCCTCAACCAGAGTCCCAGTGAATATTTGACAGACAGTGGAGTGCTGCAGGCCAAGTCCCGCCCCCTGAGCTCTACAAATGACGTGCAGGTTTTTAAAGTAAAACTAAATGTCCGATCGCAGAAAACCCTGAAGATGCTGATAATGCCAAGCTGACACCAGCCAGCCCTGCTGGGATTAGAAAGACGACACTGCTGCAAACATTTAGACTATGAATTGATGTTTAAAAATTTATAAATTCAGCCAACATGAAACATGAGATGATTGTCTCTACCTGCTACTTGCACAGGTACAATCACAACCTAAATATGAGATCAAACAGGATTCTGCATCTTAGTACTCATTAACTACAAATCCTGTAAACTTCACATCCCTGCTGATCATTTTACAGTCATCCATCAGGTTTTAGATTGATTTCCTTCCTTCTGTTGGTTTCACTTCATTTCTTTGAAAATCGACTTGCAGAGACTCGAATTAGATAATCCATCACAGTAGAGGTCTACACGGGTACTGTCGGTTAGTAAGCAAGTCCTGACCCACTGCCTGAGTTGGGCTAGTTCCAATTCATATTCAGTCTAATCTGGTCTGGTAGGGTCCTGATGTATTGCTGCAGCTCTTGTGACTAAATGGTAACTAAAGATTTATAGATTACCTCTTTGCAGAAAGTTTGAAGTCTCTGCTGGCTGATTTTTATCAGATGATCTGAAACCAACAGGCCACCTGGAAGGAAAGAAATCAATCTAAAAACTTAACTGATTTAGGAAATCCTCAGCGGGTATAAAACCATATTTCTGATTTGTTAATGGGGTAAAACCAGCAGGATGGTCCCTGTAGAGAATTGGATTTTGTCTGGCAGAACTAAACATGACTTGCTGAGGTTTCCATGAAGTCAAAGTTCAACATCAACCATCATAATATGACATCATGCTAAAGTTTCAGATCAGAGCAGCTTTGGAGGCTGTTTTCAACTGAAGTCAGAAAGGTGTTTGCAGGAAGCAATGCTGCTCAGCTCTCATTTCACACACACACACACACACACACACACACACACACACAGCAGCAGCAGGTTGTTGACAGCAGCATCCGTCATGGGGATCGAACCTGTGACAGGTCACGGTCCAGCAGCTCATCAAGGACACTTCAACAGGACGGATGGCCTTTACTGTCACTCTGTGTGTGTGTGGACATCCTAGGATCACACTGTGAATACTAAGGTTTGGTTCTCCACAGAAAACTACTGTAGGTGGGCGAGTGATCTGACACCAGGTCCCGAATCATTGGTGTAGGGGACTCCAGTGTGTCATGATTATGGTTTAATGCATCATTAATAAGTTACTTTTTCCATTATCACAGAGTGATTTTTATTTCTTTTACTATTCTATGTTAATTACTTAATCACGTGCACATCAAATGACAGTTTTCATGGTAAATAACAAAATGTTTGTCTGGGAATTCTGTGAAATAAGTAAACTGTATTTATATTTCAGAAGTTACAGAGTGGTTTAACAAGAAGACGAAAAGGGAAAGAAGAGAAGACAGTATATGAAAGAGTTAAATGTTCAACCAACAAAATAAAAGATAGAAAAGAGCAGCACTAGGAAATGTGATCAGTAGTGAGACTGTTTTTTGATTCTATTTATATGTTAGTATCAATACTTTACCTATCAATCTGCCCACCCTTACCAAACACACAAATAACCCTTTCTCCATAAGAAATACTCCTTATGAAACTAACCTGTCCACAGTGTTGATTATCCAGACTAATAGGGTCTTTAGCCAGGTTTCCATCCAAATGTAGCACAAATTTCAACCAAATTGGAGAAAATTAGCAAAAGAAAATGCAAATTAAAAACAAGTGGATGGAAACGCCATAAAGTAGTTAAACTAGCTAACTGTATATAAAGCACTTAAAACTAACTAACTGTATATAAAGTAGTTTAACTAACTGTATATAAAGCAGTTAAACTAGCTAACTATATAACGCAGTTCAAACTACTTAACTGTATATAAAGTAGTTAAACTAACTAACTGTATATAAAGTAGTTAAACTAGTTAACTGTATATAAAGTAGTTAAACTAGTTAACTGTATATAACGCAGTTCAAACTAGTTAACTGTATATAAAGTAGTTAAACTAACTGTATATAAAGTAGTTAAACTAACTGTATATAAAGTAGTTAAACTAACTATATAAAGTAGTTAAACTAACTAACTGTATATAAAGCACTTAAAACTAACTAACTGTATATAAAGTAGTTAAACTAGTTAACTGTATATAAAGTAGTTAAAACTAACTAACAGTATGCTCATGGTGGGAACTGTTGGGTCTCTGTGAATATAAAGAGTCGGTCTAGACCTGCTCTATTCGAAAAAGTGCCCTGAGATAACTTTGTTATGATATGGCGCTATATAAATAAAACTGAATTGAATTGAATAAAGCAGTTAAAACTAACTGTATATAAAGTAGTTAAACTAACTAACTGTATATAAAGTAGTTAAAAGTAGCTCCACCTCGAGCAGCTACAACAGTAACATAATCACTGGTCAGGCCATTTTTCTGTGGAATGAGTACTTTTACTTTTAATACTTTAAGTACATTTTGCTGCTAATACTTGTGTACTTTGAATTAAGGACGGAGGGTGTCGTATGCTGTACAAATTGTAAAGCCCCTTGAGGCAGATTGTGATTTTTGGTATTTGGCTATATAAATAACACTGACTTGACTTAAGAAGGATTTTGAATGCAGGACTCTTACTTGCAATGGAGTATTCTGACATTGTTGTATTGGTACTTTTATTCAAGTAAAAGATCTGAGTAGTTTTTCCACAACTGTCTCAGAGACAGAAATCTTTAAACACCACGAGAGGGACGAGAGGACACGTGTGTTTTAGTGATTTGGGTGAGCTGACCCTTTAATGTGTCGTGTCTGCTGAACTGACATCACTTTGATATTTTGGCTTTGCTGATTCTCTTCCTGAACTCTGATTGGCTGCTGGGGTTGTGCTGCAGACTGAAGGAGGGCTTGACAAGTAAACAAAGTGTGTGTGTGTGTGTGTGTGTGTGTGTTATTGGCAGGTAAGTGAGGACCTGATTGATGCCAGCGGCCCCCTGCAACAGGAAAACTGGCAGCAGTGCTCTGATAGGTGGATTTCACTCTGGTCTGAGCGCACTCACTGGGGACACGCTGGCCTGGTTCCATCGCTACGGTGACGAGAGACACCAATACTGAACACACACACTGTTTTACTTCTGTACTTGTGAGGCCCATCTTAACTTTAACCCTCAAACAGCAAAATGTCCTCACTTTTCAACATCATCATCTCAATGTTGTTATTTCCAAAATGGTCCTCACATTTACTGCTGGATCCTTTTCCTATTTTCACTCTTTATTTATTTAGCTGCTGGTTTACTTCCTGTTTCTCTCCATCTTTGTTGGTTTGTTTTTGAGAGGTTCTGTGACTTTGTCCAGACTGCTTTATACAGATGTTTGCAGCTGTGTGATAGTGTCCTGTTCAATGTTGTAAATAATAAATGTGTAAAATATAATTTCACAGCACACTGTTTGTAGAGTAGCAGTTTATATTTTGTAGAAGTTTTTTGTTTAACACATTTTTCTGGTGTTTTTCTTATAGGAGATTTAGATTAAAGTCTGTACCTTATTTTGGTTTTTGTTAGGAGAGTTTATGGATTTGCAAAATGTTCTCATACTCAGGTTTTAACTGAAATATTGTCCTCACAAAGATAGAAGTACAAGAGCACACACGCCACAGCAGTAATCCTCTGTGGTCTCTGAGTGGGGCCCTTTGGTGTTGGCAGCACACACACACACACACGTTCCTCACCTCCTGCAGCACCTGTGTGATCATTATACTCGTGTTTTAATACATATATGGATCAACACTCTTCTTCTGTCTAAACCCTGTCGAGTTCATCAGCAGTTACCTTGAGCTCTAACAAACGAGTGCATTTCCTTCCTCATAAAACATTTGCAAAGCTGATTTTTTAAGTATTTTTAATCCTGCATTGTTTACATCTATGTTTACTAGCTTGCAGTCTTCTTCTTTTCTGCCTTTGTTGGCACATGTCAGTATATGTTGGTGTGTTACCGCCGAGCACGAGATAAACAAAGAGGAGAAAAACAGCTCCATAGAGCTGCTAGAGGTCTAAAACTCCACAGGGAACCTTTAACTCCAGCAGCACAGGCTTCCTGATGAACGTCTGTATATTTAGGGTTTTGTGTTCATCTGTTGGGGAAGAAAAGTTTGGACTGGACCCTTTTAACCAGCTACAATATTAAAATGTTTATGCATCAGTAATAATTATAAAACTACTGTAATATATGATAATTTAACACTGACAGGTTGCAGAGTAACTTACTTTTACTTTTGGTACTTAAAGTACATTTTGCCGATTTGTACTTTAACTCAAAGGTACCCTGTGGAGTTTTTCACCTCTAGCTCTATAGAGACGCACATGCACGCTCATGTGCAGGCAGATAACACGATTCACCTTCCTGCCAGTGGTTTCACTAAACTCCACTGACCTACAGGTGGCAGTAATGTGCCAAGAAACGCAGCAAAGCACCAACAAAGACTGTAAAGAAGAAGACTGCTAGCAAGCAAACATGGTTGTGTCTGGATGGCCCCCTGGTGGCTGGCTGCAGTACAGGTCATAAGCCCCGCCCCCTCCATGTTAGCGGATGGGACATGGACCAAACTGAAAAATCAAAGTAGTCGTCAAATAAAATGTTCCCAAAGATGGTTTCTGTCATTTCAGGTTCTTATCACGCTGATGTTTGTTCACGTGTTCGTTTTTCTGATCAGTTTGGTTTTAATTAGTTATTTGATGCTATAAAAAGGGGGTGAGACGTCATGATTGACAGCTGTGAGTGTGCTGCGATTGGTTCAGGTGGGTGTGTGGGCGGGAACTGTATCCGGGATATTTTGGCTTCATTTTGTACAGTGGGAGGAAGAGGAGACACGTCGGCCATCTTTATATACAGTCTGTGGTTGGAAACAATGCAGGTTTTACACTTAGATTTTTATGTATTCGGCTCCTGATTGAGCACATCCTTAGAAAGTAACGCTATGCGTCTGCCAGATGTGCTGAAACAACTACAGAGGAACATCTGGAGGAGAAGCTGACACAGCTGCTGCTGCTGACATTATTAATACAGTCACCTCCTCGAATGTTTAATTTCAATCAAACTCGGAAGTTCTGGAGGAAGATGATTTCTGCTGTTGGTGAGGAGTGATTCTGCTCTAATCTGCCCCCTGGTGGATAAACACTTTAATCCTCCAGGTGTACACAGACAGGTATGTGGACATTTACAGCCACTTGTCTACTTACAGGAGCTGTTAAAAGTAAATGTATCACATCACTTACAGCTGAATCACTGAGTGTTTGATATCTGACTGAACATCACTGTGCGCTCCCTGCATAGTTCAACTTCTTCTTTTACTACTACTACTACTGTTACCATGACAACCAGCGTTGTTGGCTCGCTGGTTGCCCCTTCAGGCTTGGCTGCTGTTCAGACACTCACACCCCACCCCTCCACCCCCAACACACACACACACACACACACACACAGTGTTTGGTTTAGAAACACAGCAGCCACCAACAGTCCAGCTCTCAGCCTTTTCTACTCTGTGTTTGGGTTCCTTTGAGGTGGCTGCTGCTTTTGGTCTTTCAGGGGATAACGTGTGTGTGTGTGTGTGTGTGTGTGTGTGTGTGTGTGTGCGAGTGTGTGTGTGTGTGTGTGACAGAGGTTTCTAGGACTTACAAAGCTGCTGTCACCCTCGGAGCATCACAGAATAGAGACTTTGCTCTCCGGTTCTTCCGTCCACCTTGATGGATGCTGAAGAGAGAAGAGAGGAGATTAAACATGAAGTTTCAGCACTTTTTACATCCCATCTTTCATACAAGAAACGCAGCTTAAAGTGTTTCAGATTGAAAGAAAAAGAACAATTTAAATCTGTACTTATCAACATGAGTAACATGAGCAGTGAAAATACCCTGGTAGTGATGATTTTAGCCTTTTTAGCTCCTAGTTTTGGTTTAATGGCACATTTCCTGTCTGTGTATAAAGTAATAATATAGTAAAGAGCTCCCATCACTGTAAAGGCTCCCAGTTACTTCTAAAATAACCTTTTAAGATTCTTGTTCCTGTCTGTAAATGTATTACTCGCCTCTGACTACAGACTCTGTGCTGCTCACTGGACCAACAAGACCAGACATACGCTGAAGCAGTTTTCTGTAGTTCTGGACCCAAACTGCAAACTGCACGCAACTTACTGCCTCTGAATTCAAGGACTGCACCCTCACACAAGGGGAACCACCTCAGTGTGTTTCCAGGTGTTGGGGAGTTGTACTGCATGTGTTTTAAAGTTGTATAAAGCCTTTAGTGTCTCAGAGGGAGCTGTGTGGAGTCTGATAAACATCCTCGAGTGATGTCACTTGAGTCAGCGTCGGTTGAAGACTACAATTTTGAAGATGAAAACAGTCTGTTGGTGTGGAGTTAGAAAGAAGTGAGCTGACAGACCTCTGCAGCTGCTGATCATCTCTGCTGCAGGCTACGTTAGCCGCTACTAGCATAACACACCGCAATCTACTTCAACTGTCAGAGGAAGAGGTGCCACCGGGTGAGGAATAAAAAACAGGATATCAATCTTACAGTCATTAAGATGCTGGATGTGATGATGATGAAGCTTTGGGGAAAGTTCAGTAAGGAAGAACTCTGCCTTTGTTCCTCTGTGGGGGGATTTCTGCTCTTTCCCACGCTGTCCAAATCCCTTTGGTTCATAATTCTGACGTCACCATATCTGACCAATGATCTTTCTGCCTGTGTTCCTCGAGCCAATCAATCCCCTTCAGATATGATCATGATCATGTCGCCTCCTGCTATAATCACCATATGACCTCCAGGATGTTCAGGGAGACTGTTGGCTTTACCCCCCACCCCCCACCCTACCCGGGTCTAGACACTGGGTGCCTGTCTGACCTCCTACCTTCATGTGGGATCCATTTTTTTCCTCTAACACAGAACAAACTTTACATGTTTAGCTCCTCTTCTAGGAAGGCTGTAAGTTTGATCTTTCATATTGTGCCTGTAATTGACCCTGCAGCCTCTAGGGGGCACTAGCAGGACTTTAT
The DNA here is from genome assembly GCA_005408345.1 of Macquaria australasica. NCBI lineage: Eukaryota > Metazoa > Chordata > Actinopteri > Centrarchiformes > Percichthyidae > Macquaria > Macquaria australasica. Next base: position 20,859 of record SEMN01001589.1, read on the forward strand.
ACTGTTAAAATTTGTGCATGCACACGTTCACACCCCGAGATATTTTGGGCTGTTTTGGGGACATTAACCGCTGTGTTAAATCGAGCCGTCTTAGTGCACAGCTCTAATATGGAAGTAATGAAAAGTTTTGTGATCAGATTTTAGATTTAGAGGCGTTAGTTTGCTGGATTCCTGTTGGGATTAAACCAGATTAGTTTGTGGAGTGGAGGGAACCTGCTGAGAGAACAACAAACCAGCAGCAGTCCATGACTGAAATATCAAAATGTTCAGATTTGACTTGTTTCTGGAGCTCCATCAGTGCCTTGCTCAAAGACATTCACAGAGTTGGTAGTAATAATACCAGGAGCTGTTTGAGCAGCAGGTTCCCTCCAGATTCCTGATGCTGATTTCCTCACAGAAGCCTCAATTAATGCAGCTCAGTGCAGTTCAAATGAGCCTAAACACATTTATATGAATTGCTTGTTTGATTCTAAAACCATAAAAAGATTCCTGCAAATGTTCTTAAAAGTAACTTAACACTAAAGACACAGTAAATGTTCAGTCACATTATTATACTAGCAATTGATTCTGCAGTTTTCTAGACCTCAAGACCGAAAAAAATTAAATGTTCCAGACCTATGAGATGTCATGTTCACTTTGATGCCACAGATGCTGAAAACCCAGGAATTATATTCTGTCTCTGGAGATCATCCAAAATTCATAAAACCATAGTTACACATGTAACATACGAGTGTCAAGTTCTTTAAAATGAACAAAATACTGTATGTTAAAATAATTCATCTTTGTTGTTGCATACAGAGCCTGTTTTCATTTGACATTTCACATCGTTAAAGAGAACTGTAACTATTACTACCGGATCATGAGCTAAAATAAAATCAATTGAAAGATTGATGGAGACACACACACACACACACACACCCCTCCATCGTCAGTAAAGATCTCAGGTTCTTCTGGTGTGGATGCTGGTTGATTATTAGTACATCATTAAACTGTGATTTTAGAATGGGGTTTGGCTTGGCGATCTTCTCTGGTGTTCAGAGCGAGAACAGCACATATTCACACTAAGATCCTTAATTATATTATACAGGTCTACCACTAAGAGACACACACACACACACACACACACACACTTGCAGGAGGAAGTATCAAATCTCTCTCTTTACACTTCACTAACCAGAAAGAACGCTTTGTCCCAACACAACAAAACCATTAACAATGCTTCAGTGGTGGCACACTTTCACCCACACACTCCCACACACACTGACCTCTCCTCGAGCATCCTGTGACCCCACAGACAGCCAATGAGAGGGCTGGTAGAGTGTCGGTGTATTGTTGAGGGAACAGAGGGAGGCATGCTGCCCGGCGACACCCAACTCCTCTCTACTGTTAGAGGTGTTAGTAACGTCTCATTAGCTGTCACTCATTTTGAACATAACCGCATTACTTTACCTGCAGTGGTTTAATGTTGTTGCCAAATGTAACAATGCAGTTTTTAGCAGGAATGAAGATGAAAAGATGACGTGAAGACCGTTCTTATGTGTATGTATATGTGTTCTTACAAGTATGATGATGAAACTCAGAATAAAGTAAAATACAGTCTTAACTTTGCAACTGCTACATGCTGTCTGTGTGCCACATCAGTCCAATTTACAGCAGCAGCTGTTTTCATACTGTACACTACCTGCTCAGCAAACAGCAGGAAGACAAAGTTAGAGACTAGCTGGTGAAGAAAGTGAAGCATCAGCTAAAGAGGAGTTGGTGCTGGAAAGTTTGAGTGTTTAAATACCAAAGTTAAGTCATTGAACAAGGCGTTCAATGTGTGTTTTATAGGATAATCTGCTATCTAAGCAGTATTCATAATGTTTTACTGTTTCAGATAGATTTCCATTGAGGGCATGGATTGGAGTAGGAACATCTAATCTCCATGCTCTTGTGAGATCTAAACATTTTGTCTTTTAGGAGTTTTGAACAAGCTTTAAATGAATGAAGTAGGTCTGGAGGTCAAAGGCAGAGTGTAAACTGGAGAAGGCCTTTGTTAGCGGTAGAGCTGAAAGCATCCAAGATGGTATTGTCGGCATAGAAATGGACAATTATCGTGGGTGAATGGGTGCAACTGTGACCTCCAGTGTGCAGGGGGAAGTTTGCAGCCGAAATTAAATTTAGCACCAGTTCTGAGGTCATGGCCAGAAAATGGTGGATTGTTCCCTTCTGGTTGGGAGTGAGTTGCTGCCCCGAGCGAAGGAGTTCAAGTTTCTCAGGCTCTCGTTCATGGTGGATTGGAGCAGCATCAGCAGTAATGCAGACGCTGTCGTGGTGAAGAGAGAGCTGAGTCTGAAGGTGAAGCTCTCGATTTACTGGTCCATCTCTGTTCCAGCCCTCAGCTGTGGTCCTGGTCTCTGGATGGTGACTGAAAGAACAAGACTGTGCGATACAAGCTGCCGAAATGAGTTTCCTTCTCATCCCTTCTGGGCTCACCTTTAGAGAGAAAGAGCTCAGACATCCAGAAGGAGCTCAGAGGAGAAATGCCGCTCCTTCCTGTTGAGAGGATCCAGCTGAGGTGGTTCAGGCATTTGATCAGGATGCCCCCTGGTTGCATCCCCCATGGAGGTTTTCCAGGAACCTCCAACTGGTAGGAGACCCCGCAGAAGACCCAGAACAAACTGGAGCAATTACATATGCTGTCTGGCCTGGGAACACCTGGGGATCCTGCAGGAGGACATAGCTCAGGTCAAGGACGTATGGGCTACCTTTATTAGCCTGCTGCCACCGCAACCCAGACCTGGATAAGCACTGGAAAGTGGATGAATGGAGTTATGTATAAAGAGTGACTAGCAGGGAGCCTAATATTGATCCTTGTGGGACACCTTTATCAACCATCTAGGGAGCAGACTCATCAGAACCCATTGAAAGCTGATTATTTAACAAATTGTTGTGATCAAAGGCATCTAAAGGTCACCTGACTCCACCTCTTCCTGCTCTCTCAAGCTGCCTGTCGAAAAAGCTACAGACTAGTCCTTCCTCTGCAAGAAAATATAAGTGGAGCCCATACAGCAGCATCGCTTCAGGAGACCCTCGAGGGACCACTACGACCTGCAAGACCAGGATCGCGTGTGCTAGGGGTTAGCTGAGTTAGCAAGGCAGAGACAGATCCCAATATCCTGCATTACCTCCCTTATCTGGCAGAATCCAGATGAGGAGAACTCTTATTGATTGAGATGTAAATGTAAAGGCCAGTGATCAGATCCAGATCTCAGGTTAACACCAGGAGGAGATGGGGTCATGTTAATGTTGATCAACTGATGAAATATGAGAATTTTTTTTATGCCTTTATGTCTGTAGCATGTGAACCAGCTGGTCCCCAGTCAGGTTAGAGGCCTGGAGGTGTTTTCTCTCTCTCAGGGCTTTAATTGGCCCTGAGCTCCCAGCAGGTCGCCATTGTGGACGTAAAGGAAGCTTAGCAGCACGGGGCCAACGGCCAGCCACACACACACACACACACACACACACACACACACACACACACACACACACACACACACACACACACACACACACACACACACACACACACACACACACACACACACACAGAGAGAATTAAGATTAGAGCAGGTAGACTGATGTGTGTGTGTGTGTGTTAGGAAGGCATTACATGTCCTGTGTGTCCATGTTTGTGTTTTGAGGGGGGTAGTTAATGTGTGTGTGTGTGTGTGTGCGTGTGTGTGTGTGTGTGTGTGTGTGTGTGTGCAGTGACCTCCTGTGCAGAAGTCAGGTGTTCCAGCCTGTTGTCTTTAGTTCATCTCCGTGGGGGACAAACACACTCAGGATTAACCAGGCAGGTTAACACACACACACACACACACACACACACACACACACACACACACACAGACACACACACACCTGTATATTATGTATGTATTCATTCATTTTCTGGGAATTGTGTGGTCGTCTATGATTACTGTATGAGGCTTTATGTGTATTACAATATTATAGTTTATAGATTTCTATATTGTATTGAGCTGCAGAAGCTAGAAATCAGAACAGATTTTATATAAACAGTAAGTAAACATAACTCTGCAACAACAGATCTCATGTTCAGACTGTGAGCAGTGAGTGTATCTGTAACAGGTTCTGTGTGTATCACAGCCTGATGTATAAAACTATTAAACACACATCAGTGAGCCTCACTGTTGTTCCTTCATCACCATCAACACACACACTGCAGTTTATTTACACACCGTCCTGCTGCCCCAAATACTCACTACAGACCCACATGTGGATTCATCCACTGCTGAAAATAGTCCCCAACAAAGTCACTATTTCCTCCTGTTAGTTTGATAAAAACTACAGTGAGCAGCTGTTTTAAACATGAAACTATATATCTGTGTTTTTAAAGATTTATATCTTCAGTAGGAACCAATGGGCTGAGAACCACAGACAGGAAGTCAGACAGGACTGAAAGACGGACTGACATGTTGTTGGTTTGAGTCTGAAAATGAGGTTTGATGACAATAATGAAAAATACAGAATATCATCCATTTTTGTTTGAATAATACTTTATTGGAATTGTCAGTGGACAAAGCTGTGTTGGGGTCAGAAGAGTAGAAGCTGTGTGTGAACACAATGTACATGCTTATTAAAATCACACTGTGTTAGAGATTGAGATTATATGGTGATTTATTGGTATGTTTGAGGATATTAAATGACAATTTATGGATCCTGCAGGTTGATTTTAAGATATTCTACTATTCCTGTATAGTGAACTCTACTAGATATCATTGGTGGTGTGTGGGAATCACATGGTGGTTTATGGTCACTGAGTCAGGGTCTGTGGTTAATGCATGAGGGTTAAAGGTGGTTTAGGAGATGGAACGTGGTTTAAGCTTCCCTTAAAGAGGTTTGAAGGTATTAAAGGCGACTGTGTGAGGGTTTGTAAGAGGGTTTCTGGGTTTCAGGTTTTTATGTGTGTGTCAGAGTGTGTCAGCAGTGTGTGTGTGTGTGTGTGTGTGTGTGTGTGTGTGTGTGTGTGTGTGGACGTCCAGTAGAGAGCAGGCTTCTGGCAGTCAGGCAGCCGCTGCTGTTGTCCAACAAATCCTGCCGTCCGTCCCCCTGTTATTAGGATCCCAGCAGGGAGGAGGACTAAGAAGGGGGGTGGGCAGGGTTTAACATCTGTCCCACTGAACCTGAGTTAGACCACCAGGTAGCCCACCTGTAGCCCTCTGCCGCTCCATTCTGCCCGACTGAGGGGTAATTAGCTGCTAACTGCTGCCAGGACCGGAGGCTGTTTGTTTAAATGTCTGTCACCATTAACTTTCATCTGACGCCCAGTTTCTCTCCACAGGAACACGAGTTTAATTTTACCCGCATGTACACGAACACATGTTGTGGACTAATATTGATGATTCTGTGTGAGTCATGCAGCTGATCAGGACCTCTAATAACAGCCAGGTGCAGACCAGTGTGAGCTCAGAATATTCTGTAAAAGGTGTGCTGTTGTTTTGAAAGCCTCGTATCTATGGGGATTAATAAGTCACGGCGGATTCAATATTCAAAGGTTTTCTTTGTCACATGCCAACAGAAGATATGCAGTAAACTGTAGCATGGCATCCTCATCAGGCAGTGCTATCAAGAATAAGATGTAGAATAAGAGATATAGAATATACACTTGTATTACAAATATTTATATTTAACTTATTCAACTTTTTATAGTTTAATTTTGATCCTTTATCATTAGGTTTAACCATGTGTAGAGAAACAGGAAACAAACGGAGAAAAGTTTTGTTTCTTTTGTAATAATTGGTTCTAAACAGCTGTTAATAGATTCAGCTCCTGCTTGGTCCTTTGATTTTAAATCTATTTCGAAGAACTCGGGTGTTGTTTTTAACGGTGACCTGAACAAAGACCAGGCGTTTTTTTTCTCACTAGATTTAAGATCTTGAATACAAGACTTTACGTGGTTATGACGTATGAATACGCACAATGAGTCGCCATCTCACACATGTTGCTGTGAGGTGTTGACTGATAGCTGCTTACACAGTGTTACTGAGCTTCAGGAGTCCTTCTGTACTGGGAGCAGCCCAGTACGACCCCAGTCTGCTGCTCTGGGTTTCTGGAGCTCAAAGGCACTTCAGCAGAGACTAAATTAAACCAGCTGGCTGCCAAACAGAGGGTCAGTAATCCTCCGACCTGCTGCCTGCCGGTTGGGTTTTGGTTAACTACGGCAACCCGGAGGCTCCGTTTAATTGGCAGAGGGTGTCCTGATCCACTGGCAACAAACGAGAGCTCAGCATGACGCCTGGCAACAACAGAGACACATCAAAGAGGAGCTGAGAGGACGACCTGCTGACCGACACTCCCATACACACCCCCTGCCACACACACACACACACACCTTACTTACATCCAGCCAAAGAAAATCTCCTTTCCCCATCAGTTTGGTTTGACCTCGCTGTACCTCTGTGGCTCTGACATATTTGATGGAAGTAATGATAATAAGGAATTTACTGGGTATTTATTGGCTGTTTTGTAAATCTTTCCAAAGCATTTGACATGTTGACCATAGCTGCCACAGAAGTTACAGAGACCAGGTGTAGCGTCATGGTCAAAGTCACCTTCATCCTCTCTTAATATTAAATCTGGTGTTCCACAAGGGTCAATTTTAGGGCCCTTATAGTTCTAATTTGCATAACTGCTCTTTCTGATGTTCGTAAAATGGCATCTGATTTATTCAAGTCAAGTACTCATTTTTAGCGTGTATGCTATCAGCATCGCTCAATGGATGGCAATGTCAGTCGGTCAGTCACTGGTCCAGACTGAAACATCTCAGCAACTATTATGGGATGGATTGTGATGAAATGTGGTTCATCGTTCATGTTCCCCTCAGGATGAACTGCAATAACTCTGCTGATTCTCTGACTTTTCATCTAGCGCCACCATCAGGTCGACATGTTAATGTGTCCAACACAAACACCTGCAGAACTACAGACGTTCCCATCAGCCTCAGCTGCACTCTGCTAAACATCAGCATGTTAGCATGCTGATGTTTAGCATGTTAGGACGTTAGCATTTAGCTCAAAGTAACACTGTGTCTTAACGCAGCCTTACAGAGCTGCTAGCATGGCTGCAGACTCTTAGTCTGGTTTAGTTCTCTGGGATTTTACCAGGTCAAACTTGAGACTCGAGTGTTCTTACTCCTAAGTCTTTATGGAGTTTAGTCTCAAGTTTACAGCTCTGTGTTTAACTCCTCAGGACACCTTTGACTGTTAGCTCCTTGTTCTCCTAAAACTTTGTGTTTTCTGCAGTTTAATGTCACGTCCAGGAACTAGAAAGCATCAGAAAACAAAGATGGACGATATGACAGTAACAGAGTCTGTCCTTCCTGCTCCACAGCACATCATCTCTGCTCCTCCGGGGATTCAAACCAGCGACCTCCCGGTCACATGACCGCTCCTGCACACTCCACATATGGCTGCTGCTGCTGCGTTCACACTGCTGATATTTGATGTGCAGCAGGCCTGGTGGAGGTGATTAACCCCCCTCCACGACCACTTAACCAGCCACAAAAGTCAAAGTCAAATATAATGGTCGGCCAGTTTCCCTTGGGGGGGCAGATGTAGTCAGAGGGAACAGATTTCTGCCTCAGCTGGAGGTGAAGAAACGTCTGCTGCAAGATGGATGACAGGACGGCCCGACTGCTCGTTAGACTTAACTCAGCGTTTACATTATATTACGTTATATTATTATAAACCTTTTCCTGCCAGGTGATCTCTTCAGGTCTTCTTCCATCGGAACAAGAACAAAACTGACCTTTCCTCTTTCATCTCCTTCTCTCCTCTCGCTTCCTCTTGTCTCTTCTCTTCGTTGCCTAATCTCTAGTTTCCTCGTCTCCTCCCCTCTCCCCTCCCCTCCTTGTTTCCTCCTCTCCTCACCCGTTTCCTCTCCTCTCCTCTTTTCTCCTTGTTTCCTCCCCTCTCCTCTACCGTTTCCTCTTCTCTCCTCTCCTTGTTTCCTCTCCTCTCCTTGTTTCCTCTCCTCTCCTCTCCTCTCTTGTTTCCTCTCCTCTTCTCCCTCTCCTCTCCTTTTCTCTCCTCTCCTTGTTTCCTCTCCTCTCCTTGTTTCCTCTCCTCTCCTCTCCTGTTTCCTCTCCTCTTCTCCCTCTCCTGTCCTTGTTTCCTCTCTTCTCCTCACCTCTCCTCTCCTCTCCTCTTCTCTCCTTGTTTCCTTCCCTCTCCTCTCCTCTCCTGTTTCCTCTCCTCTTTTCTCCTCGTTTCCTCTCCTCTCGTTTCCTCTTCTCTCCTCTCCTTGTTTCCTCTCTTCTCCTCACCTCTCCTCTCCTCTTCTCTCCTTGTTTCCTCCCCTCTCCCCTCCCCTCCTTGTTTCCTCCTCTCCTTGTTTCCTCTCCTCTCCTCTTCTCTCCTCTCCTTGTTTCCTCTCCTCTCCTCTCCTCTCCTTGTTTCCTCTCCTCTCCTTGTTTCCTCTCCTCTCCTCTCCTTGTTTCCTCTCCTCTCCTCTCCTCTTGTTTCCTCCTCTCTCCTCTCGTTCCCTCCTCTCCTCTTGTTTCCTTCTCTCCTCTCCTCTTGTTTCCTCCTCTCCTCTATCGTTTCCTCCTCTCCTCTTGTTTTCTCCTCTCCTCTCTCGTTTCCTCCTCTCCTCTTGTTTTCTCCTCTCCTCTCCTCTCTTGTTTTCTCCTCTCCTCTCCTCTCTTGTTTCCTCCTCTCCTCTCCTCTCTTGTTTCCTTCTCTCCTCTCCTCTTGTTTCCTCCTCTCTTCTCTCGTTTCCTCCTCTCTTGTTTCCTCCTCTCCTCTATCGTTTCCTCCTCTCCTCTTGTTTTCTCCTCTCCTCTCTTGTTTCCTCCTCCTCTCCTCTCTCGTTTCCTCCTCTCCTCTCTTGTTTTCTCCTCTCCTCTCTTGTTTCCTCCTCTTCACTCCCCTCCTCTCATCTCTTGTTTCCTCCTCTCCTCTC
>SEMN01001589.1:29842-41024 GCA_005408345.1 Macquaria australasica
CTCCTTGTTTCCTCTCCTCTCCTGTTTCCTCTCCTCTTTTCTCCTTGTTTCCTCTCCTCTCCTTGTTTCCTCCCCTCTCCTCTCCTCTCCTTGTTTCCTCTCCTCTCCTCTCCTCTCCTCACCTCGTTTCCTCCCCTCTCCTCTCCTCTCCTGTTTCCTCTCCTCTTTTCTCCTTGTTTCCTCCCCTCTCCTCTCCTTGTTTCCTCTCCTCTCCTCTCCTCTCCTCTCCTCCTCCCTGTTAATGTGTCACCTTGTTGGTATGTCAGTTTGTGAATTAGATTCCTAATTGTTGCTGCAGTTTAACTGACCTGCTGTCAGATTACAGGTTAACTCAGCAGAGGTGTGTGTGTGTGTGTGTGTGTGTGTGTGTGTGTGTGTGTGTGTGTGTGTGTGTGTGTGTACAAAGCAGTATAGTATCAACTCACAAAATCAGTTTCACCAACTAACCATCTGATCCAACATCAGACAGTAGTACTGATAAATCAAGTGTGTCTAAACTCAACTGTATGTTACAGTACTGTAATAAAGAGTACTGTACTACAGACAGTACTGTTCAGTACTATAATATACTCTTGTATCAGTAATAATCTGTATTATACACTACATTGCAGCACTATGATGCTCTTTACTATCCTGTATCTGATACTCTGAACTATACAGTACTATTCAGTACAGTTAAATGTGTGTACTATACTATACAGTACTCCTGCACTAAACTGTAAGGTTACTTTTCTGTACTATGCAGAACTATTCAGTACTATACAGAATATATGTATACAGCAGCCTGCTATTACTGCATTATACTATACTGAGGTATGATATTATCCTGATATACTGCACTGCATTATGCAGTAATATGCTGTACTACACATTACTGTATTATAGTGTATACTAGTCAGTACTATATTTAGTACTATGCCGTACCACAAGCTGGTGACTCTTAAAGCAGCTCTCAGGGTGAAGTTACAAAAAGTATTTTAAAGGTATTCTGTCAGGCGGGAAATACACTAAACATGACGAAGTGGAGGTTTTTTCTTTTTTTTACTTCTAAACACACAAACTGTTTCCTACCGGACTGAAGGACCTCACCTTTACAGCGCTTCAGCTGCAGCGAGGACACACACACACACACACACACACACACACACACACACACACACCTGTCTGTCTGGGTGTCACGGAGCTGCTGGAGGTTTTTTCTCTTCGCTTCAGTCTGCGGAGAGTCTCACACAGGACACGTCATCAGCACTCCTCAGGACTCATCCGGACTCATCGGGACCCTCTCACTGCTTCTGTTTAAAACAGCTTCATTCAGGATTTTCGTGCAGAAAAACAGCTTTTTATCTTTTTCCGCACTTGGAGAGTCTGCAGCGCGCATTTACGCACAGCCTGGCGCAGCACGTGCATCCTGAAAACGAAGATCTCAGCATTGTTTCAGCGCTTTCATCCTCGGTGAGTTCACGTGTCGACGCTGTTTTACAGATAATAAATGATTCATATGCAAGCGGGCAGTTTGGAGACCTGTTTACTGACAGAATGACAGGTTTGATGTTGTTTGGAGGGTTTTTTGAATGGAGTCTGGCGGGTAGCAGACAGAACTGTTCTGGGAGATGAGACGCAACAGGTGAAGCAAAGTTCTTAAATCCTGCAGTAAAAGTTAAAATACTAAATAACTAATTTTGCCCGTGTTAATAACATTTTGGAAACGAATTTGGGATTCGCAAGAATTTTACTGTACACCGGGATACTGTCTCATCGTTTGCATGAAACTTAACTGTTCAGTGTAACTTATGTTATATATAAGATAAATGGTGCTACTGGAATAAACCCGTAAAGTCTTCCAACATTGAAAAGCACGTTAACCTGTTCTGTACAGTGTTTATGTAAATTGGGAAATCCACCAGCTGAAGCCTGTAATTCACGGTAGAGACGCAGTTTATTGCTGAATTTCTCTCAATCCAATATTCCAGCTTTTTTCTAGTGAATCCATCCTGATATATTTACTATTGTATCTATAATTTAATCAGTTAAATGCATAATGTATAATAATGATAATAGTTGAAACCTTTTTCTGATTTCTTTTAATATTTTTAATGTTTGTTATTTAGTGATGTTGAGTGAAAATTCCCACAGAAATCCTTCAGGGACTTACAGTCTGTATACATGGTGAGTTTTAGTGAGTTTTCTGTGGTGTGCTATTGGACCTGCTAAAACACTATATGGCCAAAAGTATGTGGACACCCTGTCAGGGTCTGTTTTTCCTGGTTCGGGCTTCTTAGTTCCACTGAAGTGAAATCTAAATGCTGCAGCTCATATTGATGTTTTAGATGATTCTTCATCTCGTTCCTGTTTCAACACGACAACTCGTCCCCGAGCACAAAGCAACTCTTTAAAGAACTGCTTCTCCCAGTTTGGTGTGGAAGAACTTGACTGCACAGAGTCCAGACCTGAACCACATCCAACACCTGTAGCATGAACTGGAACCCCGACTGTGAGCCAGACCTGATCCCCAACATCAGTGCTGGACCTCACTGATGCTCTGGTTCAGCAGGTTCACCGTCAAGTTATACCGTCACTTGTGGGTTCAATATGAAGGTGTCCACATACTTTTGGCCATGCAATGTAGAAACTATTTTATTCCACTTAGTTAAACGTCTGAGAGAAAGTTTTAACTGCAACTTAAAATGTGAAAGTGACTGAAGTGTTGATCATCACCATATCAACACACAGTCAGCTGGCACTGCTGACCACACACACACACACACACACACACACACCCTCCCTCCCTTCCCTTCATTCACACACAAACTCTCTCTGTCTCTCTGTAGGGAATCCCTCTCCTCCTCCTCCTCCTCTTCTTCCTCCTCCTCCTCCTCATCACCTCATGCTCCAGGACTTGGCCCTTGGCCCTGACACTGTTGACGTTTCCATGGAAACCCTGGCCTCGGTTTGGGCCCGTGACCCCTGTGACCCCTGTGACCTCAACGAGAAGCAGCAGGAGGCGTCGTGTGTGTGGGGTGAGTCCCGGTGAAGAAGTACTCACAGTAAAAGTAGCAACACTGCAGTATAAAAATACTCCGTTACAAGTATTTATAAGTACTGACAGCAAAATGTACTTAAAGTATCAAAAGTAAAAGTACTCGTTATGCAGAACAGCCTCTACTGGAGTTTTATATTTGTGTACGCAGCATTTTAATGTTGTAGCTGCTCCGGATCATTTTATACTGTTAAGCAGTTAAATGGAGAGAAATGTAGTAGAAGTAGAAGTATAAAGTAGCATAAAATGGAAATACTTAGTACTTAAATACTTCAAAATTGTACTTAGTTACTGCATCTATAGCTATAGTTTGACAAATACACTTCTTCTTTCAGACAGTCAGGTTGATGCCTCTCTCATGTCTGTACGCTAAATATGAAGCTACAGCCAGCAGCTGGTTAGCTTAGCTTAGCATAAAGACTGGAAAGAGAGGGAAACAGCTAGCCTAGCTCTGTCTAAAGCTAACAAAATTCACCTCCTCTAGAGCTCACTGATTAACACGTTATTGCTTGTTTAATTTGGACAAAAACCAAAGTGTAAAAACTACCATTCGCTGTTTCACTGGGTGCAGCCGGAGCACAGAGTTAGCACCGGCCACATGCTGGTAAAGTATGCAGGTGGCTGGTAGATTTGCTCCACTCACCACCAGCCAAAAAACAATGGTCATCTATTGAGTGGCTAGTAAAACTGGAACATTCACTAGCCATTTGGCTGGTGGACAAAAAGTTGACTTTTCACCCTGGTCGGTCACAAAGACTTCTCAGTGCAAATAAATAAGTAGATTTAATATAATAATAAATATAAAATAAATACACAGTAAACAAAAAAAGAAAACCAGTGGTCTGAGCTGAGAAGTCAATGTGACGGAGTCGCGGAGTAACGGAGGGTTACAGCAGTTACTTAATGGACTATTTCTTTGCCAGGACTAGTGGCCATACAACCAGTGGAAGTAACATGATGGCACATGACCCCTGTAAAACGGCAAATTATGGTTTTTACACTCTGTTTGCAGATTATGTGCAGATTACACAAACGAGATACAACGTGTTCATCAGGGAGGTTTAGAGGTGCTGGGAGGTGGATTGTGTTCACTTTAAAACAGAGCCAGGCTAGCTGTTTCCCTCTGTTTCTAGTCTTTATGCTAAGCTAAGCTAACCAGCTGGCTGTAGCTTCATACGAGAGTGGAGAGAGAATATGAACATCTAACCCTCCGCAAGAAAGAGAATAAGTGTTTTTCCCAAAATGTTGAAGTATTCCTTCAATGTAGCATTATAACTGATTTTATTATTAGCAGCAGTGGTTGGAGTACTATTCTAGAAACATTGTGGAGCCCAGCAGAACATACAGAACATACAGTCCAGCTGTTGCTTTACTTTGCTGACTGAGGTCGCCTCCCTGTGAAAGGAGCGATTCTACATTTCTTTAAATGCCACATTCAGCAGAGAGGGACTCATTTATCAAACTAAAGAGTTTCCTGGGTGTCTCTGTGAACGCTGGGTAACCAAACGCTCCGGCAGGTTCCACATAAGCGATCTGTCTCCACGGAAATATCCGGAACGGTTTGTATTAAGATTCATCTTTTAATTTTCTCCACGTCTCCTCGCTCAGAAGGTTCAATTCATCAAGCTGATCTGAAATGTAATCTGAGGTGGTTCCTCCTGAAACTGCTGAAACTCACAAGCTGCAGTTCCTCTGATGGCCACTAGATGCTGCTCCAAAAGACTCTGACTGTACTGACGACAGTTCAGTTATAGTGGTGGAAAGTACAAGTACATTTACTGCAGTTCTATGTTCAAACATTCTGAAGAACTTGTACTTTACTTGAATATTTATACTTCCTCCTGCTTCATACTTCCACTGCACTACATTTATCTGACAAATATAGTTACTAGTTATTTTACAAAACTTTGATTTATTGCCATTACAACAAATGTTGTTAGGAAAGCCATCATATAAATAAAATATTAGAATACATAAAAGATCATAAAAATAAAAGATACGCTGAAAACAAAAATCATGAGTCAAATAATCTGAACATACACAAAATACCAAAGATAGAAGAAAACAAAGCTGTAAGCAACATAAAAATGCAGCTTACACACTGAAACAGGTCCTTCTGTGTAATGAGTACTTAGATAATGATACTACAGTACTTTGACTTAGGTGACATGCTGAATGTAGTACTTTTATTGGAATGGAGTATTTCTACACTAGTATTGTACCGAAGTGAATGATCTGAAAACTTCTTCCATCACTGCTAATTAAATATTTTGAGAAATACTTTTTCATTACATTTCAAAAGTAACAAAGTACTCCCTCTGTCTGCCTGTCTGTCTGTCTGCCTGTCTGTCTCTCCGTGTGTCAGAGTCTCAGTGTGTATTTAACAGCTCTCCCCCTGCTGGTCTGATGTGGACAGAGCAGCTCTCCCCTCACCTCCAGAGAAACAAACAGGTACCAACACTCTGACGTTTCACTGTTCATCACTTTAAGTTTTATCCACTATTATTTTACTGCAGCAACAAGAACTACTTGTTTGTCTGCTAGTCTTTGTTTTCTTTTTTGAGTTAGTAAATTATATGTACAGTCACATTTATATATATTTCCAGAGTAATTCTGTCATCTTGTCCGAAACAAGAGAATTTGTTTTTTCCATTAACTGATCAGGACCTCCTGACATGGTCGAGTCCTGTTGTGTATTTGACTTTGGCATGAGTATGATTTTAAACTTTCCCCAGCTTCAGGACACTCTGCTGCAGAGAGAAGAGGAGCTGGCCAGACTGCAGGAGGAGAACAACAAACTCAGAGAGTTCCTCAACTCTTCTTTTGTGAGGAACCTGGAACAAAAGGCAAAGGTCTGTTCACTGCCATAACCTTTATCGCTGGGGGACTCACCACAGACAGATTAAAAATGGTCAGAATCAAAGGAGTAGATGTTGAGATATCCTTATTTTAAGTCCCTAGAATGCATCAAACTCCAAAAACACTGCTTCCTACAATTTCCATAATGCAACTGGATTTTGTGAGACCTTAACTGCTTCCTAAACACCTACGTCTTTCAAACTCCACCAGTTCTTGTGACAGAGACTTTTTGTTATAAATCTGTAGTCCCAAGCACAGCCTGAGAAATGACTCTGATCATCAGAGAGGTTATTTTTTTAAACTCCACTTAAACTCTCCTTAGCCACAGAAGACATTATACAACTGTTTTAACAAGCTGAGTAGTGCAAACAATGACCAGTAAACTGAACTTGTGTTAAATTGGCACAGTGCCTCAGTTTCAAAGAGGCACTTCTGAGAGTAATGCAGGTTACAAGCTATGATGTGAGATTATCAAGGTAAGATCACAAACACTGCAAAAGTTATGTGATATTGTGCTTTTGTTCAATTGGAAAAGTCTCAGATGTTGTAGCTTCCCAATGGACCCCAACTGCACCAACTCATGCTTTCAGCTGCATTGATACAATAACAGAAGTTTGAACATTTACATACCTTTCATTTTTATGTCCCTGTGATCGATTACCAATCTCCTCCAAGCCTCGCAAGTTGATTTTTGTGGATATTAATTGAAACAAATCAGTCCACATCATTCTCATCGTGTTTGGCAATTAAAATATTGGCCTTTCTCAACTATAAAAAGTTTCAGTCCATCTTACAATTGATTTTATGAACATAATGAGGGCAGAACCAGAAAGGGGTAAATATGCCCTCTTGCTCTGTCCTTGTTCCCCCCTCATAGAAACTAACCGCTGACGGAAGGAGGAAGCTGAAGAGAAACCTGATGTACGGTGATGATGGACCTTTCCAGAACTGCAGTCATCAGCTCCTAACCTCCCAGCAGGTGAGCAAGAGAGTCTGCAGGAACCTCACTGCCGAGTTCTGCTCCGAGTCCTCAGAGACAACTTCCTCCTCAGAGCCAAACTTGGACCTCTGGGTTCTACGAACGCTGGGACTGAAGGACCGAGACACCATCGATACGTCCAATGACTCCTCCTCCTCGTCTGGATACAGCCTCAGCAGTTTAGTTTATGACGCTGCAGTCACCTCTTCCTCGTCCTCTGAATACAGCCCCTCAGTCAACACTTCTATGCCTTCTTCTGTCCACAACTACTGCCAAAGATCCACACATCAAACTGATTATAGGTACAATGCTGCCGAATGCCAAGAATCAAACTGTGGTAATCCTGCCAAGTCCCCTCAGAATTGCACAACTTCTCTGGGTCAACGCTCTGACTTCACTGCCACTGGACTGTCCAGACAGTATGAATCTCCCGAAGCTGTGATCAGGAGCTACAACATATCAACTGCCTTCCAATCTCCACCACTAACAGAAGAACTACCCGTCAACCCGTCAACAGACAGAGCAGAGATCTGTTCCATCACAGCCTCGACTCGAGTCCAAACTCTGGAGGGAAACCAAGCAAAACATCCGACTTACTGGTCTCCAGTGAGAGGCAGCCAGACACCATCACAGGACACAATCCAGTTCAGTTCAGCAGGAGAAAGAACCCCTTTCTCTCCCATCTTGTCTTCGAGTCCTGTCATAAACCAGTTATGGACACCTGTCCACGGTGGCAGCTCAACAAGTCCGTCAGCGGGATCTCAGCTTCCCGCCATGCCTCAGACACCTCGCAGTCGGACAGATTTGGCGTTCAGTATGTCCCTGAGCCCGTCCAGCAGCGTCAAGACCCACAGCTTCCCCCAGGGACAAGCCTTTGTTAGAAAGGACACAGAGGGAAAGTGGAACTTCACCTGGGTGCCCAGACAAGGACAATAGGCAGCTTGATGGTTAGGATCTCAGAAAAGCTCCAGATTTCGTGTTGTTTTTAACTAAACAAGTGTCCCAGGACAATCTTTTAGGACTGTAAGTCCATGTTGAACTGTTAGACTTGGGCCCTCTGGACCCTCCATGTGGTGTTGATTATACAAGTCAATGCAAAGACAAAGGCATTAATAGACCCTCAGGCAACATTTTATCTCCCTCAATGACCTTGATATGATACAGTTTGATGGGAAGTTGGTTCCTCTGATAACTTGCCTCTTGTTTGTTAAAACATTATGATCCTGACATCATTAATGATCTCATTCAGATTTTGAAAAAGCCGTGTTGCATTTTATTCGTCACTCAACTCAGAGTTTAGAATATATGAGTGATGGAAAAATACAAACTTAAACTGTGGTACCATGAGATTAACCAGCGTGTTTTAGGATATACATCTAGAGCCAAACTGTGATGGTTATGAGACATTTTAGGTATGTAGCTAATTAGATCCAATTTACAACGACTGTAACATTAAACATTAAGAGGACTGCCTAAAATGTTGTCTATATACTGAGGTGTTAATTTAGTTTGTCTGTGAAACTGCCACATAACAATATCAGTGATGAGCCTTGTGCCACTTTGTGTTCCTTGTTATATATTAAACACAATGCAAAACCTAAAAGTGGTGCCACTAATCAATAACTGCCTGAGAACAAAAGACATGCACTGATTTTAGAGAGTTATTATCAGAATTGTGGAAACTGGTACTAAGGAGTAACTACAGACGACATGTTACTTTACAGTATGCGCTAAAAATGAGCTTACAGAAAAATACAACAAATCAGTGTAATGTTAGAGCTGCCCCTGATTGGTTGGAGGGTTGGGTGATGTCCAGTTGAGGTCACTGCCATTGTTGCTAACCCTGTTTTCACTACAGATGGGTTTTTAAACATATTTTGCAACAATATTCAATTATCAAACAAGACATTACTAGAAATTAACTTCTGTAAGGTAACAGTTGTACAGCAATATCTTGTAGCACACTAGCTAGTAGCATGTGAGCCATCTAGCTAAACACAACAAAGCACTTTTGAACACAAGGTAAGCATCTACTGGATTTGCGACCGACTGCAAATGACAACACAGAGCTTTTGCACTGTAACTGTAATTTTACCAGATGCTCATGAAACAACATTAGCTGAAACACAACCCTTCCAAAATAACATGGATTCTTCATTCATTTCACAGGTGATGAATTCACATACTGGCACATAATACAAGACTTCACATGTGCAAACAACAATTTCACACCGTCGCTGTCCTGTGAGAACCAAGTATCTCCGAAACATCAACTTTTCCTGAACAAAGAAAAACAGCTGTGTTTACTGCATTTATCAGATAATTCTGTGGGGTTTTAAAAGGTTTATTTAGCTTAATAAGAAGGGGGATTTTCTCAACCCATACAGAAACCCTTCACTTTATCTTAAATCAAAATCACAACTTTGAGATACACTCTGCTGCACATGGTTTTCACTGGACATGGACGATGTAATGTCACATACAGACATGTAGTTTCCGGAAATATCACATCAAGAAATTAACAATATACTAGAGCAACATTAACATGAATTTAAATGAATTTCACAAGTTTTTTGTTTCATTTTGTTTCAAACAGCTGTCTGAATACCACATGTATGCCTTCATCATGTGAGCTAAATCACATGTGAAATGTCCAAAACATTACATATGCATATATTTCAATTCATGTCGTCTTACATTTCACATGTGAAACCTCTGAAAATATTGTGTCTACATCATGTAAAATGTCTCCACATGTAATTAACATGTAAAGTGTGCTTCATATTGTTTGAGAGATTGTTGTTTCCACATGTGATGTCAGAACATCTGCAGGTCACATGTGTCTACATGAGAAAGCCTCTTTGTCATGTTACAAACACATTGCTGCCATAATGTTGGTGGAGTCGGCCGTGTCACAGATATCTGCTCGTCTGTGGCTCCTAAAGCAACAATATAAAGTCGGAGGCGACGGAGACTCATTCGAAGGGAATAATTGGCGGACTTTCTGGAGAAGACCTGGTCTGATTAGGAGAGATGGCATTCATCCCACTTTGGATGGAGCCGCTCTCATATCTAGAAATCTGGCCGAATTTATTAGTGGCCCAAAGCCATGACAGCTCAGAGTTCAGACCATAGACTTAATACAGTCTGTGGTCCAGACCAGGAGGCAGTGTTGCAGTCCTACACGCTTCTCTGCGCTTCCATTAGAGCAGTTACCCACCCTAAACTCCACAGAGAGGTTGTCTGCCCCCAGACCACTTGAATTATTTAAATCAAAAGTAAACAGAAGAAGAGTTACACATAAAAAACTAATAAAAAGTAAAACCTCCACTGCAACAGTACAACAAAATAGGAGAATTAAATGTGGACTCTTAAACATCAGATCTCTCTCATCTAAAGCTGTTCTAGTAAAAGATCTAATATCAGATCATAATATTGATTTATTTTGTCTTACTGAAACCTGGCTGTGTCAAGGTGAATATGTTAGCCTAAATGAATCCACTCCCCCCAGTCACATTAATACTCACATTCCTCGAGGCTCAGGCCGAGGAGGTGGAGTTGCGGCCGTCTTCGACTCAAGCCTATTGATCAAACCCAAACCTAAACTGAATTATAACTCGTTCGAAAGCCTTGTTCTTAGCCTTTCACACCCAACCTGGAAAACACTACAGCCAATTCTATTTGTTATAGTGTACCGAGCTCCTGGACCGTACTCTGAATTTTTATCTGAATTCTCAGAGTTCTTATCAGGTTTAGTCCTTAAAACAGATAAAATAATTATTGTGGGTGATTTTAATATTCATGTGGATGTAGAAAATGATAGCCTTAGTGCTGCGTTTATCTCATTATTAGATTCGATTGGCTTCAGTCAGAGTGTACATAAACCCACTCACTGTTTTAACCACACCCTCGACCTTGTTCTTGTTTATGGCATTGAAATTGAACATCTAATAATCTTTCCACAGAATTCTTTTTTATCAGACCATTTTTTATTAACTTTTGAATTCCTATTACTGGACTACACGCCATTAGGCAAACATTCCTACACTAGATGTCTATCTGATAGTGCTGTAGCTAAATTTAAGGAAGTGATTCCATCGGCATTAAATTCAGTTCCATGTCTCAATGTAACAGATGGCTCCTATGCTAACTTTAGTCCCTCCCAAATTGATCATCTTGATGATAGTGCTGCAGGCTCACTACGAATAACACTCGACTCTATCGCCCCTCTAAAAAAGAAGATAATAAAACAGAGGAGGTTAGCTCCATGGTATAACCCGCAAACCATAAATTAAAGCAAACATCGC
>SEMN01001590.1:0-40740 GCA_005408345.1 Macquaria australasica
CCAGCCTGGATAGCTTGAGTCAAGACTTTTGAGAGTTTGAACCAGATCTTAAGGTTTCTGACTGGAGAGTTTCAACTTTGATTGGCTCGTTTGAATCAGATCTCCTCTCTGACTGGCTGGTTGACAAGAGATCGCGTCTCTGTGTGGTTGAGTTTGACTGTGACTTCCTCTTTGTTTGGTCTTTTCTACACTGGATCCTGGTTGTGATTGGAGAATTTGGAGATTTTTTTTTAACCAGATCTCATCACTAAAACGCCCCTTTAAAGGAATAATTTAAAAGTTTGGGAAATTTGCTTTCTTTCATCTCATGTCTGTGTGTTAAATATGACACAGAAATGTCAAATCTACAGGGGGAGTTACATGTCAGAACTATTTCTTGTTGAACAACAGCGTATCCATCCGCCCAGCACTTCTGTGCAGGTTGTTGATAAGAGTATTTCCCAAAATGTTGAACTATTCCTTTAGCTACGATAAATGAGTATCTACTGCTGTACTGGACAACAACATTTTAGCATAACAGGGATAAGGATCAGGATCGGGATCGGGATCGGGATATGGATCGGGATAAGAATAGGGATAGGGATAAGGACTGGGATAATGATAGGGATCAGGATAAGGATCGGGATAGGGTTGAGGACTGGGATATGGATATGTATTGAGACAGGGTTAAGGATCGGGATGATGATCAGGGTAAGGACTAGCAGTTTCCCTGGTATTACATGGCTTCGATCAAATTCATTCCTACAGTCTAAAGGAAAATACTTAATTAGCTGAACCACACACACTCACCCACACACTCTCTCTCTCTCTCATACACAAACACTCTCTCTCACACACACACACACACACACACACACACACACTCTCTCTCTCTCTCTCTCTCTCTCTCTCTCACACACACACACTCCTCTGCTTGTCTCCTTGTGGAGGAAAAATCAAGAAGTTGGGCCAGATGTCTTCAGGATCTTCACCACACTGTAGAGAATAACAGTCACCAATAAAACACTGAGTCAAAAAGAGTTCAGATGTGAGCAAAGTTTACTGTTCAAGCAAAGCATGCAGTACAGCAAACACGAGTCCTTCCATGGAAGCACTGATCTCTCAATGCACAGCTCCTGCCTTTTATACTCTTTCTGGAACCCCCCCTTCTGTGGTTTTACAACTTTAGTACCTCCTCCTGACCTTGAATTGCCACTTCAAATAGACACCATTATTTTCTTTTTTATCCATTCTCCTGTGTTTGAGAAACAATGGTGTCATTTCTCCAGTGGTCATCACTCCAAGTCATCTGATGTACTTGGTTCACAATAAACAATCGTGTCATCTGCTAGGTGTTTTCCAAGTCCTAAGGGCTCATCCTCTTTGGTCCATAGTTAATGGTGTCTGACCACAATGTTGAGTCTATTTTTTTAAAAACATGTGCTTTCAGTGTCCTCCTTGGTATCTTCCATTTCCCCTAAGGGTGGGTTAAACATCTGCTGTTTTCTACATGCTTTATTCATAGTTTAACAGTCATATGATGTTTTTCTCATGTCCTTTAGTTCATCACACATGCTTTATTCATAGTTAACAGTCATCTGATGTTTTCCTCATGTCTTTTAGTTTTATTACCGCCTATCCTTACATTGGGCCTTTTCATAGGGGTTTTCCCTTAGGTCATTCGTACTCTTGCTCATGTAAGCATGTGATAACTAATGCATCTATTCTGCAGCTAATCATGCTCGATGTCTCTTCATCTGTTTATAACATGCTGGTGCTCTTTAATACTAGGTGCTCATTAATACTACGTTATACAATTACACTTGGTATTAGACTTCCAGTGATCTTTGTTAAATCAATTATTGTCATACAGTTAGTGTCCAGTGTTCATTAATTCTATCTAATTTTATTCCCCACATCCTCTCCTCTCCTAGTCTCCTCTCATCTCCTTGTCTCCTCTCCTCTCCTTGTCTCCTCTCCTCTCCTTGTGTCTTCTTCTCTCCTTGTCTCTTCTTCTCTCCTTGTCTCCTCTCTTCCCCTTGTCTCCTCTCCTCTCCTCTCCTCTCCATCACTAACCCTCCTCTTCCTCCTCTTCCTCCTCCAGGTTCCAACCCTTCACCCAGTCAGGGCTCTCTGGTGGTGGTGACCTTCGGTCTCCGTCCTGACGGTCCGTGGTCGGGGCGGATTCTGGAGTCGAATGATGAATCTGTGAAGCTCGGCGTCACGCCAAAGGCCAACGCCATCGTGGGGAAGTTTCGTATGTACGTGGCCATCGTGACGGGCGGCGGCATGCAACGAACCAACAGGGACGCCAGCACCGACCTGTACCTGCTGTTCAACGCCTGGTGTCCACGTACGAATACGAGCTCTTCCTCTGACCCTCTGCTGCCACCTAGTGGCTGAGAGAGAATTACTGTCAGAGAACTGAATACGTTTAGTGAGTTTAGTTTCAGAGTCCAGGAAAGTTTTTATCTCATGTGATTTCAAGACCTTAAAAGTTTAAATCAGATTTACTGTCCTGCGGTTTAAATCCTGTTTGGAAGAGTTTAGTTTTATACATACATTTTTTTCTGTCCTGTAGTCTCATTGTTACTATGAGAATTTTAGTCTTTAAGGATTTTTCAGAGAATTTAATAACTTTAGTGAAGAGTTTTAGTGTCCAGGAAAGCTTTTATCTCGCGTGATGTTTCAAAGAATTTGACATTTTGTGTTAATGAAGACTTTCAGTATCTTATTTAATTTCAAGCTAATGTCTGCATTTCATGCCTTTTATTTGCTTTCTTGTCTTTCATTGTGAAGCACTTTGTGACGTCTGCTCTTAAAAGCTGCTACACAGATACATTTGCTGCCTTACTTACTTACTAGTGTCATTTCCTGTTCCAGGGCTGATTTTAAAGTGGTTTTACTGTCCCAGAAGTTTTAATGAGTTTAGTGAAGAAGAGGTTTCAGAAAAACAAATTGGTGATCCATGTTATAGGGACATCTTCAGGAAGACTTTCATGTCACATAAAGTTTCAGACAGTTTAAGGATTGCTAGATTTTAAAGTTAAAGCTAGTTTAACTGTCCTGTGGCGTAAATACTGTTCAATGTTTTTTTTTATTTGATGATTTCAATTGTAATGGTTTAATTTGAGTTTAATCGAGGAGTTTTAGTGTCCCGGGATGACTGAGAGAATTTCTGAATTGTTGGATTTTGGCGTTAATGATCCACATGCCAAATGTTGTCTGGGTTTCAGACGAGCCCTTCGATTCAAGCATGCTGACGCCTTAATGTTTCATTAGTTTTAGATTCCCGCAATGTTTCTGATAAGTGTTATTGAAACACTCCCTGTCTGTCTGTCTGCCTGTCTGACCTACTGTCTGTCTCTGTCTTTGCAGAAGACGCTGTGTTTCTTCCTGATGAAGCAGGACGGCAGGAGTACGTCCTGAACGACAGTGGCTTGATCTATCGGGGTTCAGTGAGTCCTTTGTCCCCATTCGCCTGGATGTTTGGACAGGTACGCGCAAATACACACATCATAACAAATCAAATCATAAAGAATTAAGTTTTAAATTCATGTATTTTCTCCCTGCAGTTTGAGCGTGGTGTTTTGGACGCCTGTATTTACATCCTGGATGCGTCTAAGATGCCGATCCAAGACCGAGGCAACATCATCAAACTGGTCAGGATGGGATCCGCCATGGTGAGAATAACTAAATTCACCTGCTTGACTTTAATTCAGCAGTGTCCAGTTAGTCATGTTAATGAGTTCATGTATCTCTACAGAGCTTGCCCTAACATGGCCTTTCCTCTGGCACCACCCTCAGGACAAACCTTACATTTTTTGCCTCACTAGTGGTAAAAATCTAAGAATTTAAAAAAACTGTGACCTTTGACCTCCCTTTTCCCTCAGATGAACGCTCAGGACGATAACGGCGTGTGTGTTGGCAACTGGAGTGATGACTTCTCTATGGGCACGGCCCCAACATCTTGGACGGGCAGCGTCAAGATCCTGCTGCAGTACGCCAACACCGGAGTCCCCGTCTGTTTCGCCCAGTGCTGGGTGTTCTCCGGAGTCTTCTGCACCTGTAAGAGCGCGCACTGTTACCATGATACACTTTTAAAATGCTGGTGTCATGTCAGGGCTTTCAGATAACATCAGGCGTGGAAACACAAAGAGACACAGAACAACAGTAAATAAATATAGTGGAGTAAGAAGTGCAATATTTTCCTGTAAAGAAGTAGAACAAGTAGCAGAAGATGTGCTTGTGCTTAAGTACAGTACTTGAATAAACTACTCTCTGCCACGTCGTTTTTATCTGTGTACGTCAGATTTAAAGGGAGCGGAGCCAGGAGTGCGTTGTTTGGAGAGAGTGATAGACTTGAGTGAACGATATGATCTAGGTTGACAGAGTTTGAAATGTTTGATGTTAGTAATGCGGTATGTAAATATTTCGTAACCCCGCAGTCCTACGTTGCCTTGGCATCCCGGCGAGGGTCGTCACCAACTTCATTTCAGCTCACGACAACAACGGGAACCTGAAGGCCAACCTCGTCTTCAATGCTGATGGAACGCTGGACACACGCAGCACCAAGGACTTCATCTGGTTGGTCCAAATGCCTTTCAGTCATGCCTGTTTATAAAAGACCACCGGGTCAGAAACTAGGTTGTTAGGTTTAATGTATTTGTTGATTGTACTTTGTACTGGGGTAATCAACCTAAAAAGGTATAAGATTAAGGTATTACAACGTAGCTAATACATGGTCTGGCTAACATGCACAAAAAGTGTACTAACAGGATTTTCTGTCTCTCTGTGGAGGAACTACCACTGCTGGAACGAGGTGTTCATCATGCGTCCTGACCTGCCGCCCGGCCTCGGAGGGTGGCAGGTGGTGGACTCCACGCCCCAGGAGAACAGCGACGGTAGGACAGACAGACAGGAGAAAGAGACAGATGGACAGATCAACAGACAGGTGGACGATAAACATGACTGTGTTTGGTTTACAGGATATTTCCGCTGTGGTCCATCCTCAGTCGCTGCCATCAAGGAAGGCCTGATCTGTCACCCGTTTGACTCCGCATTTGTCTTCTCTGAGGTTAGTTTCAACAACCAGACGTGGAAGAAGTACTCACATATTTTACTTCTGTGAAAGTAGTAAGACCACAGTGTAGAAATACTCTGTTGCAAGTCAAAATTTTACTTCATAATGAACTCAGCTCAAAGGAAAGAGTTACCCTGAACACACTACTGATAATATTCTGTTTTATCTTAGTTTAAATGTTGTTTTGAACATTTATTTGCTTTATATTTTCTCTCCTTTATAAAGATGAAAATCTAATCAGGACAGACTTTACCTTCAACTTGATAAATTGTCCTAATCACAGATTTTCCTTCCCTCCAGGTGAACAGTGACGTGGTCTACAACAAGCTGGATCGCTTCGGGACTCTGACTCCATACATGGTGGATAAGACATATGTTGGAAAGGCTGTTTACACCAAGTCTGTAGGCAGCAACACACCTCAAAACATCACAGACACCTACAAGTACCCTGAAGGTAACACACACACACACACACACACACACACACACACACACAGCCACGACTTCCCAATGACAAAAACTAATAAATGAATCAGGTGAAAAAGACTTAATTCAAGCTGGAGGGAGCTGGGAGAAGTTCGATCTGGCCTGTAGTGACCTGATTTCTGTCTGCAGGTAGTGAAGAAGACAGCAGGACTATGGCCCGGGTGGAGGAATACGGCTGTGAGAGGGATCACTCTGAGCTGTCTGACGCCCAGCTGTCTGTCGTCATCAGCGCTGAACAGGTAACACATCTGTCTTTCAATACTTTCATCCACCTGTCCATTCATCCATCTGTGTGTCCATCAATCTATCCAGCATCCACCTGTCTATTCATCCAGCTGTGTGTCCATCAATCTATCCAGCATCCACCTGTCTATTCATCCATCTGTATGTCCATCAATCTATCCAGCATCCACCTATTCATGTCTATTCATGTCTGTCTGCATATTATCTGTGTATACATCCATCTGTCCATTCAGTCATCTGTTTATTCATCTGTGCGTCTATATATCATCCATCCATCCATCCATCCATCCATCCATCCATCCATCCATCCATCCATCCATCCATCCATTCATTTGTCCATTTATGATTTTCAAACTCAAACCTACAACTTCTCAACTTCTTAAATTGAAATTAAAATGACCCGCACAGAATCAGCTGCAACAGACTGGCTGTTTACGAGTAACGTCCACCAACAGTGGCTGCCGTAACTCAAACATATATTTCTGACATGACATCCGTCTATCGTCCCTCCACCTTCTCTGTGTATTATTTAATCCGATCTTGTCTACACAGCTCAGATAGTGAAAGCAGCGCGTTAGCAGAGCAGCAGAAGAAAATAGACTAAAATACGACAGAAAACGCAGCTGAAACGCTTCCTGTGTCGACTTTCCTTAACCCAGAACTGTTTGACGTCCACGACAACATTCCCAAAGCAACCCAGCTCAACTTTCTCTCTACCCCTCCATCCCTCTCTCCAGGTCAATCTGGGTCAGGATGTGAACCTGGCAGTGGATTTCCAGAACAAGAGCGACCTCCCCAAAACGGTCCAAGCTAACCTGACCGGGTCCGTCATCTTCTACACCGGCGTCTCGGCCAGTCACTTCAAAGATCAGAACTTCACTGTCACCGTGCCGGCCCATGAGAGTGAGCAACATCTGTGGAAAAGTCCTGCACATTTATGGTTTTAGAAATAAACTCTTTTACAGTTAGGATCTAAGTTTGTGTGTGTGTGTTGCAGCGGAGCGTGTGATGTTGAAGGTCACAGCTCAGGAGTACTGGCCTCAGCTGGGCTCTCAGCTCTCCCTGCACTTTGTTGTGACTGCACAGGCTGACGACCAATCAGTGACCGCCATCAAGGTGATCGTCCTGCAGCCCCCGACCCTCACCGTGACGGTAAGATGGATAGTAACTTTATGTATATATATTATGTGTATTCATGTGACCATAAACATACCACACCTCATCTAATGTGACAGGAAATGTATCTAAAGCAGAATATATTTGATAAAATCCAGTTCTGCACATCTCATTTTGTCTGTCCCTGCAGATCTGGTTTTGTGTAACTTTTTATCGCTGTTACTCAATTTTGAAACCAGGAAATTTCCCAAAACTGGAGATCTTTATCAGAAAGGGACAAAATACTGTGTGTTGACAGGGAAAAAAATAAATAAAATGTTCATATTATAAGACAAAAAAAGAAAACTAAACCTACTAAACCTACTGAAAGCATAAAAATCCTGACAGTGAAACTAAACTCTTAAATACATTTTACTGATTCTTCTTCTTCTTCTTCTTCTTCTTCTTCTCTATTTGCAGGTGAGCGGCCCGCCTCAGGTGAACCAGGAGATGTTTGTGACCGTCTCCTTCACCAACCCCTTAAACTTCCCTCTGCAGAATGCAAACCTGACCATGGAGGGACCTGGACTCATGACTGTCAGGACACGTCACTACAGGTACACACACCTCTGATAGCATGCTGACTGATGCTGCATGTGAGCTGCATATTTATGCCTTTCTGTGTGTTTGTGTGTGTTTCAGTGTCATTGATCCTCAGGCTTCGATCTCCTGGAAGGAGTCGTTCATCCCTCGGCTGGATGGACCCCGTCGCCTCGTGGCGGTGATGGACTGCAGCAACCTCCGTCAGGTAACCTCCACAACTTCCTCTGTTTTGTTATACTGCCAGGACCACGTCAGCTCAATATCATGACTTTTGAGTCCACATATTTCTGTCATTAAAACCACATTTCCCACCAGCCCCGTTTCCCTCTGCCCTCCCTGTCATCACTGAGGACATAATGTGATAATTCGGGTAGACCTGCGTGCAGAGAGCTGTTAAACTGCTTGTTATCACTTTATTCCTTTATGTCTGTATATTGTGACGTTGAAATATTGATTTATTTGCTTCTAAAGTCATTTTTGTATATTTGTTTGTAAAGCTTCTGTTAAAAGGGCCGCCGTCCGGAGAACAAACCCTTCTGATTTATGTAACAACAAGACTTTAACTAAACTGGCATTAGAACCTGTTGTGTTTTCTCAGGTGAGTGGAGTTGCTGATGTCATCATCACGGCCTGAGATGATTGGTTCGCAGAGCTGTGACCCCGCCCCTCGCCATTTCTGCCATGCTATCCACCAATCACAGCAGCTTCAAACTGAGGGGCGGAGCCAACAAACAAACCGCCTAGATGACTTCTGTGATGATTTGTTTTCTTCTTTAATTTCATTTACAGAAATAAGTTTTAATATTTTGCTCCACAGATGAGGGAGGTTTGTGTGACATTTTAAAATGAGCAGTTTAGCTAGTTTAGTGAGAAGGGATAAAGGTCACAGTATACTTTTTAATTGATACGGTGATCTGAGGTCAGTACAACACGTGTAAAATCAATAAAACCATCATGAAAACAGATATTTGTATCAAAGAGCAAACAGCAAACGTAAATGACATAAAAACATTTTATTTAAATTCAAGTTTAAACTCTGCAATCTGACTCACATTGGGCTTTTAGTGATGACACACTACATGGCCAAAAGTATGTGGACACCCAAAATATATTCCAGCCATTTGTGCGAGCATGTGATTGTGACAGGGGACGTCCACACACTTTTGGCCATATAGTGTAAAACCTATAAAAAAATTTAAAAAAGAGCTCAGGAATTTTTCTTATATTTTCCAGTTTTGTTAAAAATGATAAAAGTAACAAAATCAGTTTAAGGAGTTTCAAAAAGGCACCGCTGCTCTTAATTAAACTAAATTAGACTTTTGTGTTTTTAGGCAATAAGTAAACAATTTTGAATCTAACTTCATAAAATAAAGAGTTTTCTCAGGTAGTCTCACCTTCATACAAACAGTTTGATCAGTAAATTTATATAAAACTCGACAGTTGGATCAGTGTGAGATCTTCGCTCTGACAGGATGAGTTGATGTGAAATAATCAATCGTAACGCCTCATTCAGGGAGAGCTGACAGTGAAGAGTCCGGATATAAAATCTGTTTAATGAGGAAATGAATTCTTTATTTTTGGATGAAAACAAACCTGATTGTAGTCTTTTTTTTCTTTGCCTTTCATATATTAACAATGCTGAACCTTTCTACTAACAATAAAAGCATTTTCAAAACCACTGAAGGCGTCTCTGACCATTATTTTGAAATTCATTCATCACAATCACTGATGACAAATAAAACTGACAGCTCCAGTTAAGTTTCAGTGTTTGTAATATAAATCATTCATCCAACGCAGTGTAACAATCCTCTAAATGTCTTATTTTAATTATTTAAAAATGCTTTTTAATGTGAGTCACAGCAGTGGAAGAAGTACTCACATCCGAAATACTATCGTCTAAAAATACTCCATTACAAGTAAAATACTCCATTACAAGTCCTGCGAGTATTTGCATCAAAATATACTTAAAAGTACCAAAGGTAAAAGTACTCATTATGCAGAATGACCCGTTTTATTTTATTGGATTATAATTATTGATGCATTAATGTGTTCATCACTTTAATGTTGCAGCTGCTAAATGTGGAGCTCATTTTAATGACTTTATTTCCCTGCAGTGATCAATAAAGTCTCATCTTAACCTATACTAATAGATCATCATTCATCTGTTGGTTGTATTTTGTGTTATTGATCTGAAGAGGAAAACGCTGACACCTGGTGGAGCTGCGTGTTGCAGTCCAACAGTGTCACCACCAGAGGGAGCCAGCAGCCTTTCTCTGCATCTCTGACCTGAAGAAGTCTGCAGACCAAACATCTTCCAACCACATCTATTTCATCTATTTCATCTATTTCATCTATTTCAACCATCAAGGTTTAAATGTTTGGAAAAATATCTTTATTTACATCATTTTGACAACTCAAATATGTGTTTATGTGTCTTAATCGAATATTATTTATGGTTTATTTTAGTCTGACAGTTGTTTTATAGTCTGTTCATGTTGCCTGTGTGGCATTATTGATCCTGATCATGTTTTTATTCTGTACTAAAAGAGATTTTAAGAAAAGAAGATAAAGATTTTGTGTTAAAATTAATATAGAAAAGTATATATAATTTACATTCAAAAACAGCAATCTCAGCAATTAAAAGAAATAAAACAAAATAAAGAGAAAATCTGCACTTTTGATATTTAAAGTGCATTTATTATCAGGTTGCTGTTATAGTTTTTCTTTATAATGTTTAATGTGTTTAATTTGGGATTCATTCACTCCTGGAAGAAAACACTTTGCAAAGTCTTTGCTGATACTTTTACTTGTAAATAATTGATTTTATCATATGTGGATCATTTAAAAAACTCAGATTCTGATAAATGAATCTTAACTGAATGTTATTCATGTTCTGTCAGTTGTTTTACAGCCTGTTTGTGTTGTTTAGCAGCGATGGAAAGTAACTAAGCACATTTATTCAAGTACTGTACTGTAGTACAAGGTACTTTATACTTCAACTTCACTTCATCTCAGAGGGAAATATTGTAGTTTTACTGCACTGTATTCATCTGACAGCTTTAGTTACTTTTCAGATTCAAAGTTTACACAGAAAACCTCAAATAAGTTTCTAATAGTAACATTTATACTAATAATCAGACAATATATTTTACGATACGGCAGCATTAATATGGCCTTTCTGCTTTTACTTGAAGTACTTTTAGTTGTACGGATGTTTTAATGCTGCGATCTCTGTCAGTTTGATCTCAGTAAGACTTTTACTTGATTAAATAAAAAGAGAATAAAGAAATCTGGTGTTTAGAAAAATGACTTTACAACAGAGAGATTAAAAAATTTAAGGCCTGACAGCAATAAAAATAAATAAAAGCAAATAAATTCTTCTGCTTTTGATACTCTGGTTTAATATCAGATGCTTTTCTCGTTTTTCTCGAGTTTTATTTCTAACAGAGGAACTTTGACTCTTTGTCGGGTTAAAATCAGCTGATCTGATGTCCAGTGAGCCTCCCCTCAAAATAAGAGTAAAACATGTGAATATAAGATCTTTTTTGTATTTATAGTAACATAACTTTATTTATACATCACATAGAGACAAGCTGAGGAAGACAGCTCAAAGTGTGTTCACACAATGTCTCGTTTATGTCTGTAGACCATACAAATTATTCTGAAATAGATTCTGAAAACTGGGAATTATTCATATTTTCAGCGATTTACGTGCAGACATAAAAATAGACATGTAAATAAACAGTTTCTGTCTTATTTCTTACATTTTCCTGCTGCATTTGTGTGTATATGTAGTGAAACTATATTTTTTACAACCTCTATAATAATATTTTGTGTGTTTAGTTTTTTTAAGTAAGTTGGACATTTTTCTTCCTGGCAGCTTTATACTTTATTAAATTGACAAACTTCAGCTGAAGAAGAACAAGAAAAAGAATTACCTATACTGCAAGGTGCTGTGTGTGTGTGTGTGTGTGTGTGTGTGTCCTCCCCCGACAGCAACAGGTGAGTCGTCGTCCTGGTGACTGTATCTGGTGCATCAGCATCACAAAACTGGTCTGTCCAGATACCTCATCAGCCTTCTTTCACTGTGAGTGAGTGAATGAATGAATGAGCTGTGTTTTTTCATGCAGTTTGAAGTCGACCGAGACGTTTGGAGCCTGTAATGTAAAGTTTGTCCTGACGACGGCGCTACAGAAAAAGCTCCCCGTTTATTTCAATCTTTGGAAACTACATTACCCATGTGTATCTGACGCCATTATAAAGTCTGGGATTAATTTTCCCTGATGAAAGTTTAACTTCATCATTAAACACTTGCTTTGAGCCGACTGTCACACTCACATCTCATAGGAGTTTCCATATTTACCACTTTTCCAACTTTGTGTCAACATCCAGCTCGTATTTATGACCGTGAAACTGCTCCAATACATCCGACAAATAAATAGGGACGGCCATCAATTCAAATGGCTCGTCTACATCGTCGAAATCAGATGAATATTCAGCCGTGACTTTGGAAATAAATTCTTGCCAGCAGCTCCTCTGTGTAAACTCTTCTCTCCAACTCTGACTCACGTCTCCACCGTCGACTTCCTGCAACAACTCGACCTCTGGCGAGATTTCAGAGCGAGACCTTCTGTTTCTGGTTGAACAAAAAGGATCTTACTCTTTAACAAAAGCTCTGTCTCTGCAGGGATCCTTTCCATAATGTTGTCAGACACTTAGAATAACTTAGCACCATCTGGTGTTAAAGACACGTAACAGCAGCTGTGAGAGACGATCAGCTCTGTTTTTTTTTAGCAGCGGTGGAAAGTAACTCGGTACATTTACTCGAGTACAATTTTGAGGTACTTGTACTTTACTTACTAGTGTTTACATTTTCTGCTACTTTATATTTCTACTCTGCTACAATTCAGAGGCAAATATTGTACTTCTTACTGCATTTACTTAAGAACATATATATTTATGCATATATATATATAATATGCATAAATGAAGACATTAATTCATCAATAATTATAATCCAATGATATTTTATATATTCTGCAAACTTTTACTTTAAGTGTATTTTGATGCTAATACTTTTGTACATAAGTAAAACTTTAAATACAGGACTAAGAGTATTTCTACACTGTGGTATTACTACTTTCACTGAAGTACTGCTGGTTTTTAGATTCAGTTTGGGGGTATTCGGAGTATGAATTATTATTACTTGTATATGAATTATTTTAAAGAGGATAAACATGGCTTCATCCATGGGGAGAGTGTGTGGAATAATCAAAATCCACTTCCAGGCGCTCGAGAGGATGATTACAGGAAAACTTTGGATTTATTTCCACTGCCACTTTAACCTCTTCAGTGCCTGGAATTAGATTTTTTTATGCCACACACAACCCATGGATTAAGACTTGAGTTTTCCTGTTTCCGCAACAAAAATAATATTTTCATGTCACCCTTCCTCTTCCTCTTCTCTTCTCTTTCAGGGTCACAGGAACATCACCAGGCAGGATTGGGACCTTTGACCTTTGACCTCACACCTCAGAGTGGTTTTGATGAAAGAAGACGGGGATCATGATGGGTAATGCTCAAAAATATACTTCATGAATGTTGCAGACTCTGTTTTTTCCCCTTTCCTATAGCTCTTCTGTTCTCTCTGCTGTTTATACTCGGCACCTGAAATCCAGCTCTAAAGGAAGGAATCTGTCTGACCTTGGGTACATGACACTGACTGACACGCCCCCTTATTGGATATCGGGTATTGATTGGACGCTGCAGCTGATCGGACTGATGGAGTGAAGACAGTTAACAGACTAAACTCCCAAGTTTTGTTTTATTTGCATGTATTTATTTGAATCTGTGTCAATTGTAGGTCTGAACAACAAAAGAAGCACAAACAACTTTCTTCATTTGTTAGAAAGATTGTTTTTCATGATCTGTTATTTCCCTCATTAACTTTTACTATGATACAGTTAAAGTCAGAGAGAGCAGGAGAGTCTGTCTGTCAGCAAGAAATCATTCACATCATTTATCATCATTTCCATTCAGTCACATGAGGCTGATAATTCCTGAGCGTCGGGTTTGATGCGTTACATCACTTCCATTTTCCCTGAAACATTTAGCGTAACATAACATCAAATGTTCAAAAGACCCTAATCATATTCTGTTATTCAATAATGAATTCACAATCAGAATATCAATAAATACAGATGCAAATAATGAATAAATAATATAAAGGCAGGACACAGTAAATACAGAGTGCAGGTTGTTCCTGTGCAGGTGTTTGTTAAACAGGAAACAGAGAGGAAACAGTGCTGCTCTGCCAGAGATAACTTGTCTTTATTAGTTTTAGCGCAGTTCACGTGTGCAGATACAAACTCCATCAAAAGTCTCTACAGCTGTGAACCCGACTGACAGCTGATCCAGCTGTGATCAGCTGATCCAGCTGCGATCAGCTGCCACCATCATCAGAAACGGACGTCGCTTCACGTGACGTCTCATGTACCTAAAATCAGATTTCCTCGTTTCTTCTCTCCTTGCGTGGTTTCCTGACATCTCTCCATGCATCCCTGGTGGGAGGGACTAAGACACAAGTGAGGGAAACGTGGATGCAATTAAGAGACTTGGGATGTACCCTGTATGTCTGTCCTTCAATTATCTCGACAACCGCTCATCTGCGCGACTTCACACTTGGCAGGTGTATTGCTGAGGACCTAAGGGAGTGCAGTGTCGAATTTGGTACAATTTGTCCAGAACTTTACATTTTGGCCTGTAACTTTTGAACCGTAAGTCTCAAACAAAATTCTAGATCGATTTTCCGCCATGTTGAATTTTGTCCAACTCAGTTTTTCCACTACTCCTTCTACAAACTTTGAGCAATCATCACCAAATGTAGTACAGAACATCTGTGGACCAGGCTGGAAAAAGTCACTTTTTCAGATTTTTGATATTCCATATGGCCCACAAGCTTTGCTCAGATGCTGTGGGCAGGGCTTATACTACAAAAAATGTCATATCTCCTGAACGCTTTGTGCTATTGGAACCACATTTGGTGGACGTGTGTAGATATGATGCCTGAGTGACCACGGCAAATTTGGTGCCAATAGGTGGCGCTGTAGCATCATCGTCTAACTTTAAAGGAAGGAATCGCTGCCTGCCTGTCTGTCGTATGTGTGTATGACTGTCAGAGCAGGCCTAGTAAACAGGAAAAGATGCAAAAATTTAATTTCAAAAAGTGTTAACTAAAGGTCTGTTTACTAGCTGTTTGTGAAGCTTTCAGCTGCCTCTCACAGCCTTTCTCAAAGCTCCAGAAAAAGATAATGAGTTGACTTTGAGGCACCCGTCACTGCTACAAAATACTTCCCATGAAACAGGTCAATAAAGTAATAAAAGACTCAACATTATATGATTAAAGTGTTTGTTCATCTGCCTTTAAGTGAGAGCATCTTCTTTTTCATTGCCTCCTGACTGCTGATCACAACAGATTTGTCGTCACTTGAATCTGGAGTCGTCTCTCAGCTTCACTTCGTCTCTTATTTATCAATTATCCGTGTCCGTGTGTGCAGGAGGGTTTGCTAATCCCTGCAGGATAATTACAGGGCTGCCTCGGTACAAAGCGCCTGTAGAGGCTGTAATTGGATTGCGGGCTGGCGGCGGCGGCGGCGGCGACACACTGCTGGGTATCGACTCGTTCTCCCGGGGTGCCGATGAGCCGTTTGTTCTGCTGCTCTGAGACGCTCGGCTCATTTCTGGACCAAACCTCTGAGGAGGTTTCTCAAGTTTAGACAAAAGGACAATAACTCAATACCAGGACTTCCTCTGCAGAAAAAACACTCTTGTTTTTCCATTTGCTTTTTGTTTTATTTACCATTTTCTTTCCTTGTGTGTGTCTTTACAATCACCACAGGGATATTATGACTTGGCTCTGACCTTTGACCTTCATCTCTTTGCTGCTTGTAGTGTTGGTGATCTTTTGGAGGTGAGGCTTAGTTGGTTTTATAGCTCTGAGAGGAAACAAGTCAGATTCTTAAAGGGTCAGTTCACCCACATTACAATAAAACATGTTCTCACTTCTCTATAGTAGCATCTATCCATGCAGATGGATTTGGTTTATTTTCCCAGGCCCTTACACCCAAATCCCAGGTTCATTGCACGGATCGATCTGTCAGTCAGAGTGATGGATGGATCGTCATGCTAGCAGCTCTGTGAGGCTGTACTTTGAGCTAAATGCTAACATCAGCATGCTAACATGCGGATGTTTAGCAGATATTATGTTTACCATCTTAATTGGCGTGTTAACATGCTAACATTAGCTGAGAGGGCAGCTGAGGCTGATGGGAATGTCATTAGCTCTGCAGGTGTTTGGTCATAAACCAAAGTGTTGGACACATTAACATGTTGACCTGATGGTGGCGCTAGATGACGCTAGCAACAGCCTTGACAACGACATATTTTGATTGACAAATCAGTGTTTCTGTTTTTATAACGTGTTTTTATGGTTTCGGTAATAATGAGCAGGATAAGCGTCTATGTAAGCTCTGCAAACGAGTATAACATTCTAATGATATTATATTGTTATATAGTGTTTTACAGATATCTGCCAGGACTCGGTCCTGGACGTGTGGTCTCCTTACATTACAGTTCATCCTGAGGGGAACATGAATGTTTGAGCCAAACTTCATGAGAATCCTTCCAATAGTTGTTGAGACATTTCAGTCTGTGCCAAAGTGATGGACTCTAGCAAACATTTTGGAGATTTTCACACTGAATTTATTGATTTGATTTAATAAACTTCACGACTGATTCAGTTCTGATGTCAGTGTGTTTTCTGTGTGAGGGGCAGAGTGTCCTCCTCGGCTCTCACTTCCTCTTGTGTCTTAAAGACAAGTTGACCTGCAGCTCAGATTGAACATGTCACAGGTCAAATAAGACATTAGACAGTGTTTACTTTTATTTCTGTCCTGTCATCTGTTTTTCTGTCTACTCTGTCGTTTTTGTCTCCTCTCCTTTCTTTGTCATTTTTTCCCTTTAATGTCCCGTTTTCTTGTCCTTTCTGTCTTCCTGTCACATCCTTTCCTGTTCTTGTTTTCTGTCCGTCCTGCCATTGTTTTTATACTTTCATTTTACCTTGTTCTCTCTGCCATCATGTCCTTCTCTGTCTCTGTCCTTTCCTTTTCTATTCTTATTGTTTTTTAGTTTTTTTGCCCGACAGGAAAGACAGAGGGATGGCACAGTTGGACTCAAACCAGGGACACAGCGATTCTTTATTTTTATTGTCCTCTTCTGTCCTTTTCCTTTCTCTCCAGTCTGTCTTTATTCAGTCTGTCCTGTCAATTTTTCTGTCCTGCTGTTTTTGATTTCTCCCATCCTGCCCTGCACAGTGAGAGACGTGAGCAGATCTGCTGACAGACCATAATAACCCTCAGTCAGTCCTGATGAGTCAGACGGATTAAAGCCAGTCGGAGGTGAGAGACAGTGACTCGTCCTCCGGGGGACGAATCAGCCTGAAACCTGAAGACTTTGGTGTGAAGATCTCTGGCTCTCAGCCCAGAAAACAGAGAAAAAACACCTCTGATATTTCATCATGTCATCTGGTGACTGATTAGATGTCGCAGCAGAGCAGAGACACGATGTTTGGTCTTATAGAAGACATCTTTTTCCACTGGGCTGATTACTGTTTACATGCCAAAATAACTTTCTGTTCCTTAAAGCTGCAGGACGGAGCTTTTGTCTCCCCCTTCTGGCAGAGAGAGTAATTACACAACACAGGGGAGCTCGCTCACATCTCCACAGCTCCAACACAATAATCCATTCATTTAGGCAGAGTATATGTAATACTTCACAAAGACCAACCTGTCCAAGAGCAGCAAGTTCTGTTCCTGGCTGTAGTCCTTCCTCTGAACGCAGACTTTCTGTTTTATCTGCAGCATCAGAAACTTTTCTTGGAGCTTCTCAGGTTTTTCCTCCAGACTCCTGGCAAACCAGAGCCGTGCAGAGAGAGAGAACTATCTGAAGTCTACGTCAGTCATGTGACCATCGAGCATTTTGAACTTGAACTGTAAAGTAGCTCTGGTTTTACTGCTGGTGCTCCAGGAGATTTAACTCTGGTATTCTGCGACACACAGAGAGATTTAGCTGGAGGTGATCGGCTGAATCAGCGCTGCGTGAACTCGTCTGTCAGCGGCTTGAATAAAACAGACGTTCATTTATCTGTAAAGGTCTCTCACTCCAGCTTTAACACAGACTTTATGCTTGATGCAACGTCCCAAACGTGACATTCGTGGCAAAATGAGGCTTTGATCTGGCAATAAACTGTGTGAACTTATTGTCTCGTTAGCGACCGAGCTAAGCTGAGCTAACGGGTTTAGTTGTAGTTTTTATTTTAGCCTGTTATTATGAGGCTAGCATGTTAGCGGTTAGCTCGCCAGCTACAGCAGTTGACCAAGGAGCCCTGCGAGTGGACACAGCGTCACTCTAGAAGCAAATATTTCACAAAGAAGCGCTGATTTGAAACCCAAAGGAGTCTCATACTTTCTTAATAAACTCTATTCTTAATCCTTTTCTGTTGTAATCTCTGCTGTTTCTTAGTTCTTTCTTTCTTCAAACAGGAAGTGGAACATTGGTGACCTGACCAATCAGCAGCAGTGTGTCACGATGACAGTCGAGGTCAGAGGAAGTTCCTGCAGAGGAAACAGCTTTCCACACACACACACACACACACACACACACACACACACACACACACTCTGGTGTTTTTAATAAAGAACCAGGACGTAAACGTACAAACCTGGACCATCATTATAATAAACCACATTTTGATGTTTTAAATTTGAAACCTGCTCCTTCACAGTAACCTCAGATAAACGCAGTGGAGTGAAAAGACGATATTTCCCTCTGAAATGCAGAAAGTTGCACAGTAATGAGAAACTGCAGCATCTCAACATCGTTCATGAGTACAGAACTTAAATCAGTAACTCTCCACCAGTCAGATTAGTCAAGTCAAAGCTCCGAAACCAGCAGCTGAGCACCAGACAGACCAGACTACATTCACACTCTGAGCTCGTTAAAATGATTCAGCTGCAGGTTTTTCACACGTGTCCCGAGGTGATGACACACAAATAAACAGCAAATTACTGAACGCTAAAATCATGTTTTCATGTTTCTTCAGATGTCACA
Organism: Macquaria australasica; assembly: GCA_005408345.1. Classification (NCBI taxonomy): domain Eukaryota; kingdom Metazoa; phylum Chordata; class Actinopteri; order Centrarchiformes; family Percichthyidae; genus Macquaria; species Macquaria australasica. The sequence continues at coordinate 18,656 of SEMN01001590.1, forward strand.
ACACACACACACACACTGAGGCCCAGTTAGTGCATCATCATCATCTTTATGTTTGTTTGCAGGTGATTGATTATATTTGAGACCCAGAAGAAAAGCTAAACATGATAAAGATACGCAGCAGGTCATAAAACTTCCAACAATCAGTAAAAGACAAAACTAGTTCTCAGTAAATCTGAGTCTCATCTGTCAGGACAGTATTATTTTAGTTTGACTGTATACTGCTCCCGGTGGTCTCATGATAAATACAGGCCTCTTTATGTATGTTTATATTGTCTGTTACTCCTTTTTGTTTGTTCTCTTTTTGTTCACAACACAAAACTATTCCCTCCAGTGTGAAAATAACTTCATATAATAACTTATTATAAGGAGCCTCACTGCAGTTAAACATGTACCACAGAGAACATGAGGCATAAAAGTTATAACACATATAACAGACTTAACATGAATAATAAAGTTTGATCTTATCTTAGTAGTAATACCACAGTGTAGAAATACTTTGTTATAAGTTAAAGTCCTGCATTCAAAACTTTACTTAAGTAAAAGTACAAAAGTATTAGCTTCAAAATATACCATCATGCAGAATAATATATATTATATTACTGGATTATTGCTGGTAAAGGTGGAGCTCATTTTAATGGCTTTATATTCTGCTGGGTAGATTAATCTATAATATTACATCATCATTTATTAGTTGATTAATATTTTGTATTAATAATCTGAATCTGTAAAGTAACTAAAGCTGTCAAAGTTAATGTAGTGCAGTAAAAAGTATAAAGTAACATAAAAGGGAAATACTCAAGTTAAGTGTGCGTGTGCGTGTGTGTATGCGTGAGTACGCGTGTTTGTGTGTGTGTGTGTGTGCGTGTGTATATGCGTGCGTGTGTGTGTGTGTGTGTGTGTGTAAAAAGGGGAAGCAGTGTGTGTATATAAACTTAAGTTGAAGTCGATCTGATCATCAGAGACTCGACAGACGAACTTCATCTCCTTCATCTGAGCGGTGAGACACACACACACACACACACACACACACACACACACACACACACACACACACACACACACACATTAATGTGTTAATTCTTAAAGTCTATACATTTATTTACGTATCATGAAGTTTTGAACGTGTATTTTCAAAGTTTTTCTGACATTTGTTCTAATTTGACATTAAAACAGATAATTTTATAACATTAAAACATTTTCTTACATTTAGCAAAAACACGATAAACCTTTAAATACAGTTAGTGTATATATCTAATATGTTAAATATATAAGCAGTTTAACCAGAGTGACGTTCCCCTTTCAGATTATTTATATTTGAATTTTTGTTTTTTTGAGTCTCAAAGAGGAAAAAACAAAATATATCCAGTATTTCATAATTAATAAGCTTATTAATATGACAGAAACATAATTTGTGTAGCTCCTTCTTTGTGACCCCTCAGGAGGTCCTGACCCCCATGTTGGGAACCACTTTTTGTATTTATTACATTAGAACATTCAAGCATCTTCTGTTCGATAGTTTCATAAATAATCTTCCCTCCACAGATGTATTTTTATTACTTATTCTTGAATATTTCTGTAATCCTCCTACAGAGTACCAGACGTCATCCATTTTAATATTTAAAGGCCATTTTACATTCTTATATTATTATAATATATTTTCTCTCTTCATATTTTTCTTTTGTGTGTGTTTTTATTGATTTTTATGTTGTTCGGACGTCATTAGAAAGTGAGGTTAAATATTCGTTTTCCTCTTTCTGTGCAGTGACCTCTGTAACCTGACTTTTCGCCGCCATGCATCATTCAGCCAACAAACTGAGCTACCGGGGGCGCTACAGCGGGCCGGTACTGTATCACTGACAACAAACACATGACACATTTACTTTGAGCCAGAAGGTGAATTTCCTTTTTCACGCCATCATCTTTAGGTGCCGACCTGCAACCTTGTGAATCATGAACATGATTTTCCAGAATTTGAACCCTTTGACGGTGAAGCCACGCCCAGAGGACCTGCACCTGCGGGCGGTAAGATCCGTTTGACTTAGTTGTTTTTTTATCTGTTTGCGATGATAATAAAAGGTCCAGAAATTCTCTGATCAACGATCAATAACCTTTCCTCTCAGCGCCTCTGTCGGTGCAGAGCGTCAACATGTGTCAGCAGATCAACAAACCAAATCACTACACGACTGCCTACGACATCCAGAACCTGGTGGTCCGTCGTGGTCAGGAGTTCATCGTGCAAGTCACCTTCAGCCGCCCGCTGACCGCCGAGGACAACTTCCAGCTCGAGTTCCTGATTGGTGAGTTTGAATCCTGATCCCGCCTCCCATTGGCTGGTGTCACCCAGCCTGGATAGCTTGAGTCAAGACTTTTGAGAGTTTGAACCAGATCTTAAGGTTTCTGACTGGAGAGTTTCAACTTTGATTGGCTCGTTTGAATCAGATCTCCTCTCTGACTGGCTGGTTGACAAGAGATCGCGTCTCTGTGTGGTTGAGTTTGACTGTGACTTCCTCTTTGTTTGGTCTTTTCTACACTGGATCCTGGTTGTGATTGGAGAATTTGGAGATTTTTTTTTAACCAGATCTCATCACTAAAACGCCCCTTTAAAGGAATAATTTAAAAGTTTGGGAAATTTGCTTTCTTTCATCTCATGTCTGTGTGTTAAATATGACACAGAAATGTCAAATCTACAGGGGGAGTTACATGTCAGAACTATTTCTTGTTGAACAACAGCGTATCCATCCGCCCAGCACTTCTGTGCAGGTTGTTGATAAGAGTATTTCCCAAAATGTTGAACTATTCCTTTAGCTACGATAAATGAGTATCTACTGCTGTACTGGACAACAACATTTTAGCATAACAGGGATAAGGATCAGGATCGGGATCGGGATCGGGATATGGATCGGGATAAGAATAGGGATAGGGATAAGGACTGGGATAATGATAGGGATCAGGATAAGGATCGGGATAGGGTTGAGGACTGGGATATGGATATGTATTGAGACAGGGTTAAGGATCGGGATGATGATCAGGGTAAGGACTAGCAGTTTCCCTGGTATTACATGGCTTCGATCAAATTCATTCCTACAGTCTAAAGGAAAATACTTAATTAGCTGAACCACACACACTCACCCACACACTCTCTCTCTCTCTCATACACAAACACTCTCTCTCACACACACACACACACACACACACACACACACTCTCTCTCTCTCTCTCTCTCTCTCTCTCTCACACACACACACTCCTCTGCTTGTCTCCTTGTGGAGGAAAAATCAAGAAGTTGGGCCAGATGTCTTCAGGATCTTCACCACACTGTAGAGAATAACAGTCACCAATAAAACACTGAGTCAAAAAGAGTTCAGATGTGAGCAAAGTTTACTGTTCAAGCAAAGCATGCAGTACAGCAAACATGAGTCCTTCCATGGAAGCACTGATCTCTCAATGCACAGCTCCTGCCTTTTATACTCTTTCTGGAACCCCCCCTTCTGTGGTTTTACAACTTTAGTACCTCCTCCTGGCCTTGAATTGCCCCTTTGATTAGACACCATTATTTTTCTTTTTTATCCATTCTCCTGTGTTTGAGAAACAATGGTGTCATTTCTCCAGTGGTCATCACTCCAAGTCATCTGATGTACTTGGTTCACAATAAACAATCGTGTCATCTGCTAGATGTTTTCCAAGTCCTAAGGGCTCATCCTCTTTGGTCCATAGTTAATGGTGTCTGACCACAATGTTGAGTCTATTTTTTTAAAAACATGTGCTTTCAGTGTCCTCCTTGGTATCTTCCATTTCCCCTAAGGGTGGGTTAAACATCTGCTGTTTTCTACATGCTTTATTCATAGTTTAACAGTCATATGATGTTTTTCTCATGTCCTTTAGTTCATCACACATGCTTTATTCATAGTTAACAGTCATCTGATGTTTTCCTCATGTCTTTTAGTTTTATTACCGCCTATCCTTACATTGGGCCTTTTCATAGGGGTTTTCCCTTAGGTCATTCGTACTCCTGCTCATGTAAGCATGTGATAACTAATGCATCTATTCTGCAGCTAATCATGCTCGATGTCTCTTCATCTGTTTATAACATGCTGGTGCTCTTTAATACTAGGTGCTCATTAATACTACGTTATACAATTACACTTGGTATTAGACTTCCAGTGATCTTTGTTAAATCAATTATTGTCATACAGTTAGTGTCCAGTGTTCATTAATTCTATCTAATTTTATTCCCCACATCCTCTCCTCTCCTAGTCTCCTCTCATCTCCTTGTCTCCTCTCCTCTCCTTGTGTCTTCTTCTCTCCTTGTCTCTTCTTCTCTCCTTGTCTCCTCTCTTCCCCTTGTCTCCTCTCCTCTCCTCTCCTCTCCATCACTAACCCTCCTCTTCCTCCTCTTCCTCCTCCAGGTTCCAACCCTTCACCCAGTCAGGGCTCTCTGGTGGTGGTGACCTTCGGTCTCCGTCCTGACGGTCCGTGGTCGGGGCGGATTCTGGAGTCGAATGATGAATCTGTGAAGCTCGGCGTCACGCCAAAGGCCAACGCCATCGTGGGGAAGTTTCGAATGTACGTGGCCATCGTGACGGGCGGCGGCATACAACGAACCAACAGGGACGCCAGCACCGACCTGTACCTGCTGTTCAACGCCTGGTGTCCACGTACGAATACGAGCTCTTCCTCTGACCCTCTGCTGCCACCTAGTGGCTGAGAGAGAATTACTGTCAGAGAACTGAATACGTTTAGTGAGTTTAGTTTCAGAGTTTAGTTTAGTTTTTATCTCATGTGATTTCAAGACCTTAAAAGTTTAAATCAGATTTACTGTCCTGCGGTTTAAATTTTGTTTGGAAGAGTTTAGTTTTATACATACATTTTTTTCTGTCCTGTAGTCTCATTGTTACTCTGAGAATTTTAGTCTTTAAGGATTTTTCAGAGAATTTAATAAGTTTAGTGAAGAGTTTTAGTGTCCAGGAAAGCTTTTATCTCGCGTGATGTTTCAAAGAATTTGACATTTTGTGTTAATGAAGACTTTCAGTATCTTATTTAATTTCAAGCTAATGTCTGCATTTCATGCCTTTTATTTGCTTTCTTGTCTTTCATTGTGAAGCACTTTGTGACGTCTGCTCTTAAAAGCTGCTACACAGATACATTTGCTGCCTTACTTACTTACTAGTGTCATTTCCTGTTCCAGGGCTGATTTTAAAGTGGTTTTACTGTCCCAGAAGTTTTAATGAGTTTAGTGAAGAAGAGGTTTCAGAAAAACAAATTGGTGATCCATGTTATAAAGACATCTTCAGGAAGACTTTCATGTCACATAAAGTTTCAGACAGTTTAAGGATTGCTAGATTTTAAAGTTAAAGCTAGTTTAACTGTCCTGTGGCGTAAATACTGTTCAATGTTTTTTTTTATTTGATGATTTCAATTGTAATGGTTTAATTTGAGTTTAATCGAGGAGTTTTAGTGTCCCGGGATGACTGAGAGAATTTCTGAATTGTTGGATTTTGGCGTTAATGATCCACATGCCAAATGTTGTCTGGGTTTCAGACGAGCCCTTCGATTCAAGCATGCTGACGCCTTAATGTTTCATTAATTTTAGATTCCCGCAATGTTTCTGATAAGTGTTATTGAAACACTCCCTGTCTGTCTGTCTGCCTGTCTGACCTACTGTCTGTCTCTGTCTTTGCAGAAGACACTGTGTTTCTTCCTGATGAAGCAGGACGGCAGGAGTACGTCCTGAACGACAGTGGCTTGATCTGTCTGGGTTCAGTCAGTCCTTTGTCCCCATTCCCCTGGATGTTTGGACAGGTACGCGCAAATACACACATCATAACAAATCAAATCATAAAGAATTAAGTTTTAAATTCATGTATTTTCTCCCTGCAGTTTGAGCGTGGTGTTTTGGACGCCTGTATTTACATCCTGGATGCGTCTAAGATGCCGATCCAAGACCGAGGCAACATCATCAAACTGGTCAGGATGGGATCCGCCATGGTGAGAATAACTAAATTCACCTGCTTGACTTTAATTCAGCAGTGTCCAGTTAGTCATGTTAATGAGTTCATGTATCTCTACAGAGCTTGCCCTAACATGGCCTTTCCTCTGGCACCACCCTCAGGACAAACCTTACATTTTTTGCCTCACTAGTGGAAAAAATCTAAGAATTTAAAAAAACTGTGACCTTTGACCTCCCTTTTCCCTCAGATGAACGCTCAGGACGATAACGGCGTGTGTGTTGGCAACTGGAGTGATGACTTCTCTATGGGCACGGCCCCAACATCTTGGACGGGCAGCGTCAAGATCCTGCTGCAGTACGCCAACACCGGAGTCCCCGTCTGTTTCGCCCAGTGCTGGGTGTTCTCCGGAGTCTTCTGCACCTGTAAGAGCGCGCACTGTTACCATGATACACTTTTAAAATGCTGGTGTCATGTCAGGGCTTTCAGATAACATCAGGCGTGGAAACACAAAGAGACACAGAACAACAGTAAATAAATATTGTGGAGTAAGAAGTGCAATATTTTCCTGTAAAGAAGTAGAACAAGTAGCAGAAGATGTGCTTGTGCTTAAGTACAGTACTTGAATAAACTACTCTCCCCCATGTCGTTTATCTGTGTACGTCAGATTTAAAGGGAGCGGAGCCAGGAGTGCGTTGTTTGGAGAGAGTGATAGACTTGAGTGAACGATATGATCTAGGTTGACAGAGTTTGAAATGTTTGATGTTAGTAATGCGGTATGTAAATATTTCGTAACCCCGCAGTCCTACGTTGCCTTGGCATCCCGGCGAGGGTCGTCACCAACTTCATTTCAGCTCATGACAACAACGGGAACCTGAAGGCCAACCTCGTCTTCAATGCTGATGGAACGCTGGACACACGCAGCACCAAGGACTTCATCTGGTTGGTCCAAATGCCTTTCAGTCATGCCTGTTTATAAAAGACCACCGGGTCAGAAACTAGGCTGTTAGGTTTAATGTATTTGTTGATTGTACTTTGTACTGGGGTAATCAACCTAAAAAGGTATAAGATTAAGGTATTACAACGTAGCTAATACATGGTCTGGCTAACATGCACAAAAAGTGTACTAACAGGATTTTCTGTCTCTCTGTGGAGGAACTACCACTGCTGGAACGAGGTGTTCATCATGCGTCCTGACCTGCCGCCCGGCCTCGGAGGGTGGCAGGTGGTGGACTCCACGCCCCAGGAGAACAGCGACGGTAGGACAGACAGACAGGAGAAAGAGACAGATGGACAGATCAACAGACAGGTGGACGATAAACATGACTGTGTTTGGTTTACAGGATATTTCCGCTGTGGTCCATCCTCAGTCGCTGCCATCAAGGAAGGCCTGATCTGTCACCCGTTTGACTCCGCATTTGTCTTCTCTGAGGTTAGTTTCAACAACCAGACGTGGAAGAAGTACTCACATATTTTACTTCTGTGAAAGTAGTAAGACCACAGTGTAGAAATACTCTGTTGCAAGTCAAAATTTTACTTCATAATGAACTCAGCTCAAAGGAAAGAGTTACCCTGAACACACTACTGATAATATTCTGTTTTATCTTAGTTTAAATGTTGTTTTGAACATTTATTTGCTTTATATTTTCTCTCCTTTATAAAGATGAAAATCTAATCAGGACAGACTTTACCTTCAACTTGATAAATTGTCCTAATGACAGATTTTCCTTCCCTCCAGGTGAACAGTGACGTGGTCTACAACAAGCAGGATCGCTTCGGGACTCTGACTCCATACATGGTGGATAAGACATATGTTGGAAAGGCTGTTTACACCAAGTCTGTAGGCAGCAACACACCTCAAGAAATCACAGACACCTACAAGTACCCTGAAGGTAACACACACACACACACACACACACACAGCCACGACTTCCCAATGACAAAAACTAATAAATGAATCAGGTGAAAAAGACTTAATTCAAGCTGGAGGGAGCTGGGAGAAGTTCGATCTGGCCTGTAGTGACCTGATTTCTGTCTGCAGGTAGTGAAGAAGACAGCAGGACTATGGCCCGGGTGGAGGAATACGGCTGTGAGAGGGATCACTCTGAGCTGTCTGACGCCCAGCTGTCTGTCGTCATCAGCGTTGAAAAAGTAACACATCTGTCTTTCAATACTTTCATCCACCTGTCTATTCATCCATCTGTGTGTCCATCAATCTATCCAGCATCCACCTGTCTATTCATCCAGCTGTGTGTCCATCAATCTATCCAGCATCCACCTGTCTATTCATCCATCTGTATGTCCATCAATCTATCCAGCATCCACCTGTCTATTCATCCAGCCGTGTGTCCATCAATCTATCCAGCATCCACCTGTCTATTCATGTCTGTCTGCACATTATCTGTGTATTCGTCCATCTGTCCATTCAGTCATCTGTTTATTCATCTGTGCGTCTATATATCATCCATCCATCCATCCATCCATCCATCCATCTATCATCCATCCATCCATCTATCCATCCATCATCCATCCATCCATCCATCCATCCATCCATCCATCCATCCATCCATCCATCCATCCATCCATCCATCCACCATCCATCCATCCATCCATCCATCCATTCATCCATCTGTATATAGCTCCATCCATCATCCATCTATCCATTCATTCATTTGTCCATTTATGATTTTCAAACTCAAACCTACAACTTCTCAACTTCTTAAATTGAAATTAAAATGACCCGCACAGAATCAGCTGCAACAGACTGGCTGTTTACGAGTAACGTCCACCAACAGTGGCTGCCGTAACTCAAACATATATTTCTGACATGACATCCGTCTATCGTCCCTCCACCTTCTCTGTGTATTATTTAATCCGATCTTGTCTACACAGCTCAGATAGTGAAAGCAGCGCGTTAGCAGAGCAGCAGAAGAAAATAGACTAAAATACGACAGAAAACGCAGCTGAAATGCTTCCTGTGTCGACTTTCCTTAACCCAGAACTGTTTGACGTCCACGACAACATTCCCAAAGCAACCCAGCTCAACTTTCTCTCTACCCCTCCATCCCTCTCTCCAGGTCAATCTGGGTCAGGATGTGAACCTGGCAGTGGATTTCCAGAACAAGAGCGACCTCCCCAAAACGGTCCAAGCTAACCTGACCGGGTCCGTCATCTTCTACACCGGCGTCTCGGCCAGTCACTTCAAAGATCAGAACTTCACTGTCACCGTGCCGGCCCATGAGAGTGAGCAACATCTGTGGAAAAGTCCTGCACATTTATGGTTTTAGAAATAAACTCTTTTACAGTTAGGATCTAAGTTTGTGTGTGTGTGTTGCAGCGGAGCGTGTGATGTTGAAGGTCACAGCTCAGGAGTACTGGCCTCAGCTGGGCTCTCAGCTCTCCCTGCACTTTGTTGTGACTGCACAGGCTGACGACCAATCAGTGACCGCCATCAAGGTGATCGTCCTGCAGCCCCCGACCCTCACCGTGACGGTAAGATGGATAGTAACTTTATGTATATATATTATGTGTATTCATGTGACCATAAACATACCACACCTCATCTAATGTGACAGGAAATGTATCTAAAGCAGAATATATTTGATAAAATCCAGTTCTGCACATCTCATTTTGTCTGTCCCTGCAGATCTGGTTTTGTGTAACTTTTTATCGCTGTTACTCAATTTTGAAACCAGGAAAATTCCCAAAACTGGAGATCTTTATCAGAAAGGGACAAAATACTGTGTGTTGACAGGGAAAAAATTAAATAAAATGTTCATATTATAAGACAAAAAAAGAAAACTAAACCTACTAAACCTACTGAAAGCATATAAATCCTGACAGTGAAACTAAACTCTTAAATACATTTTACTGATTCTTCTTCTTCTTCTTCTTCTTCTTCTTCTTCTTCTCTATTTGCAGGTGAGCGGCCCGCCTCAGGTGAACCAGGAGATGTTTGTGACCGTCTCCTTCACCAACCCCTTAAACTTCCCTCTGCAGAATGCAAACCTGACCATGGAGGGACCTGGACTCATGACTGTCAGGACACGTCACTACAGGTACACACACCTCTGATAGCATGCTGACTGATGCTGCATGTGAGCTGCATATTTATGCCTTTCTGTGTGTTTGTGTGTGTTTCAGTGTCATTGATCCTCAGGCTTCGATCTCCTGGAAGGAGTCGTTCATCCCTCGGCTGGATGGACCCCGTCGCCTCGTGGCGGTGATGGACTGCAGCAACCTCCGTCAGGTAACCTCCACAACTTCCTCTGTTTTGTTATACTGCCAGGACCACGTCAGCTCAATATCATGACTTTTGAGTCCACATATTTCTGTCATTAAAACCACATTTCCCACCAGCCCCGTTTCCCTCTGCCCTCCCTGTCATCACTGAGGACATAATGTGATAATTCGGGTAGACCTGCGTGCAGAGAGCTGTTAAACTGCTTGTTATCACTTTATTCCTTGATGTCTGTATATTGTGACGTTGAAATATTGATTTATTTGCTTCTAAAGTCATTTTTGTATATTTGTTTGTAAAGCTTCTGTTAAAAGGGCCGCCGTCCGGAGAACAAACCCTTCTGATTTATGTAACAACAAGACTTTAACTAAACTGGCATTAGAACCTGTTGTGTTTTCTCAGGTGAGTGGAGTTGCTGATGTCATCATCACGGCCTGAGATGATTGGTTCGCAGAGCTGTGACCCCGCCCCTCGCCATTTCTGCCATGCTATCCACCAATCACAGCAGCTTCAAACTGAGGGGCGGAGCCAACAAACAAACCGCCTAGATGATTTCTGTGATGATTTGTTTTCTTCTTTAATTTCATTTACAGAAATAAGTTTTAATATTTTGCTCCACAGATGAGGGAGGTTTGTGTGACATTTTAAAATGAGCAGTTTAGCTAGTTTAGTGAGAAGGGATAAAGGTCACAGTATACTTTTTAATTTACGGTGATCTGAGGTCAGTACAACACGTGTAAAATCAATAAAACCATCATGAAAACAGATATTTGTATCAAAGAGCAAACAGCAAACGTAAATGACATAAAAACATTTTATTTAAATTCAAGTTTAAACTCTGCAATCTGACTCACATTGGGCTTTTAGTGATGACACACTACATGGCCAAAAGTATGTGGACACCCAAAATATATTCCAGCCATTTGTGCGAGCATGTGATTGTGACAGGGGACGTCCACACACTTTTGGCCATATAGTGTAAAACCTATAAAAAAATTTAAAAAAGAGCTCAGGAATTTTTCTTATATTTTCCAGTTTTGTTAAAAATGATAAAAGTAACAAAATCAGTTTAAGGAGTTTCAAAAAGGCACCGCTGCTCTTAATTAAACTAAATTAGACTTTTGTGTTTTTAGGCAATAAGTAAACAATTTTGAATCTAACTTCATAAAATAAAGAGTTTTCTCAGGTAGTCTCACCTTCATACAAACAGTTTGATCAGTAAATTTATATAAAACTTGACAGTTGGATCAGTGTGAGATCTTCGCTCTGACAGGATGAGTTGATGTGAAATAATCAATCGTAACGCCTCATTCAGGGAGAGCTGACAGTGAAGAGTCCGGATATAAAATCTGTTTAATGAGGAAATGAATTCTTTATTTTTGGATGAAAACAAACCTGATTGTAGTCTTTTTTTTCTTTGCCTTTCATATATTAACAATGCTGAACCTTTCTACTAACAATAAAAGCATTTTCAAAACCACTGAAGGCGTCTCTGACCATTATTTTGAAATTCATTCATCACAATCACTGATGACAAATAAAACTGACAGCTCCAGTTAAGTTTCAGTGTTTGTAATATAAATCATTCATCCAACGCAGTGTAACAATCCTCTAAATGTCTTATTTTAATTATTTAAAAATGCTTTTTAATGTGAGTCACAGCAGTGGAAGAAGTACTCACATCCGAAATACTATCGTCTAAAAATACTCCATTACAAGTAAAATACTCCATTACAAGTCCTGCGAGTATTTGCATCAAAATATACTTAAAAGTACCAAAAGTAAAAGTACTCATTATGCAGAATGACCCGTTTTATTTTATTGGATTATAATTATTGATGCATTAATGTGTTCATCACTTTAATGTTGCAGCTGCTAAATGTGGAGCTCATTTTAATGACTTTATTTCCCTGCAGTGATCAATAAAGTCTCATCTTAACCTATACTAATAGATCATCATTCATCTGTTGGTTGTATTTTGTGTTATTGATCTGAAGAGGAAAACGCTGACACCTGGTGGAGCTGCGTGTTGCAGTCCAACAGTGTCACCACCAGAGGGAGCCAGCAGCCTTTCTCTGCATCTCTGACCTGAAGAAGTCTGCAGACCAAACATCTTCCAACCACATCTATTTCATCTATTTCATCTATTTCATCTATTTCAACCATCAAGGTTTAAATGTTTGGAAAAATATCTTTATTTACATCATTTTGACAACTCAAATATGTGTTTATGTGTCTTAATCGAATATTATTTATGGTTTATTTTAGTCTGACAGTTGTTTTATAGTCTGTTCATGTTGCCTGTGTGGCATTATTGATCCTGATCATGTTTTTATTCTGTACTAAAAGAGATTTTAAGAAAAGAAGATAAAGATTTTGTGTTAAAATTAATATAGAAAAGTATATATAATTTACATTCAAAAACAGCAATCTCAGCAATTAAAAGAAATAAAACAAAATAAAGAGAAAATCTGCACTTTTGATATTTAAAGTGCATTTATTATCAGGTTGCTGTTATAGTTTTTCTTTATAATGTTTAATGTGTTTAATTTGGGATTCATTCACTCCTGGAAGAAAACACTTTGCAAAGTCTTTGCTGATACTTTTACTTGTAAATAATTGATTTTATCATATGTGGATCATTTAAAAAACTCAGATTCTGATAAATGAATCTTAACTGAATGTTATTCATGTTCTGTCAGTTGTTTTACAGCCTGTTTGTGTTGTTTAGCAGCGATGGAAAGTAACTAAGCACATTTATTCAAGTACTGTACTGTAGTACAAGGTACTTTATACTTCAACTTCACTTCATCTCAGAGGGAAATATTGTAGTTTTACTGCACTGTATTCATCTGACAGCTTTAGTTACTTTTCAGATTCAAAGTTTACACAGAAAACCTCAAATAAGTTTCTAATAGTAACATTTATACTAATAATCAGACAATATATTTTACGATACGGCAGCATTAATATGGCCTTTCTGCTTTTACTTGAAGTACTTTTAGTTGTACGGATGTTTTAATGCTGCGATCTCGGTCAGTTTGATCTCAGTAAGACTTTTACTTGATTAAATAAAAAGAGAATAAAGAAATCTGGTGTTTAGAAAAATGACTTTACAACAGAGAGATTAAAGAATTTAAGGCCTGACAGCAATAAAAATAAATAAAAGCAAATAAATTCTTCTGCTTTTGATACTCTGGTTTAATATCAGATGCTTTTCTCGTTTTTCTCGAGTTTTATTTCTAACAGAGGAACTTTGACTCTTTGTCGGGTTAAAATCAGCTGACCTGATGTCCAGTGAGCCTCCCCTCAAAATAAGAGTAAAACATGTGAATATAAGATCTTTTTTGTATTTATAGTAACATAACTTTATTTATACATCACATAGAGACAAGCTGAGGAAGACAGCTCAAAGTGTGTTCACACAATGTCTCGTTTATGTCTGTAGACCATACAAATTATTCTGAAATAGATTCTGAAAACTGGGAATTATTCATATTTTCAGCGATTTACGTGCAGACATAAAAATAGACATGTAAATAAACAGTTTCTGTCTTATTTCTTACATTTTCCTGCTGCATTTGTGTGTATATGTAGTGAAACTATATTTTTTACAACCTCTATAATAATATTTTGTGTGTTTAGTTTTTTTAAGTAAGTTGGACATTTTTCTTCCTGGCAGCTTTATACTTTATTAAATTGACAAACTTCAGCTGAAGAAGAACAAGAAAAAGAATTACCTATACTGCAAGGTGCTGTGTGTGTGTGTGTGTGTGTGTGTGTGTGTGTGTGTGTGTGTGTGTGTGTGTGTGTGTGTGTCCTCCCCCGACAGCAACAGGTGAGTCGTCGTCCTGGTGACTGTATCTGGTGCATCAGCATCACAAAACTGGTCTGTCCAGATACCTCATCAGCCTTCTTTCACTGTGAGTGAGTGAATGAATGAATGAGCTGTGTTTTTTCATGCAGTTTGAAGTCGACCGAGACGTTTGGAGCCTGTAATGTAAAGTTTGTCCTGACGACGGCGCTACAGAAAAAGCTCCCCGTTTATTTCAATCTTTGGAAACTACATTACCCATGTGTATCTGACGCCATTATAAAGTCTGGGATTAATTTTCCCTGATGAAAGTTTAACTTCATCATTAAACACTTGCTTTGAGCCGACTGTCACACTCACATCTCATAGGAGTTTCCATATTTACCACTTTTCCAACTTTGTGTCAACATCCAGCTCGTATTTATGACCGTGAAACTGCTCCAATACATCCGACAAATAAATAGGGACGGCCATCAATTCAAATGGCTCGTCTACATCGTCGAAATCAGATGAATATTCAGCCGTGACTTTGGAAATAAATTCTTGCCAGCAGCTCCTCTGTGTAAACTCTTCTCTCCAACTCTGACTCACGTCTCCACCGTCGACTTCCTGCAACAACTCGACCTCTGGCGAGATTTCAGAGCGAGACCTTCTGTTTCTGGTTGAACAAAAAGGATCTTACTCTTTAACAAAAGCTCTGTCTCTGCAGGGATCCTTTCCATAATGTTGTCAGACACTTAGAATAACAGTCTGAACCAGAGTCAGTGACAAAAACAAGCACTTTCAGTGGACGGACATTTGCCCACAAAGGTTACGTTGCAGCCATTGCAGCTGGTTTCACGGCTGCCGGCAGAGGTGATCTACTGGACCAACTCCAAAACTTTTGGTACCTATTAGTCATTTAGGTCCTAAAATATGTAGAAATAGAGCCCAGGTTTAAAAAGTAGGCCGGAATTACCCTTTAACTAAAACTGATTTTCTGTGTTGCACTTTGTTTTAAGGGGTCAAAAAGTTTGGGAAACACTGATTTACGGCAAATAAACCCACATTTAACGAGTATATGACTATACTGTCATCTCCAGCATCTGTCCCTGCCAAGTGTTCTGGCCTTCTTGTATCACTATGCTGTGTTCAAGGCACGTCGGAGTCAATGTAATTACCATTTTCCAACTTATAAATAAGATTCACTCTGAAATATATTACAAAAACAGACGCCTCACGTCAGCCAGTCATCGTCTAAACGCTGCCGTCACACAACCAACAGTGTGACATGCGTGCAGCATTAGCACCCTGTGTGTAATCTTAACGTATGGAACTACAAAAATGGCAGACAAAGCGTCACTTCCTGCTTCCTTTCTTCCTGTCAGTTAAGCTCTTTAGCAACGGAGGACAGAAAACATCTTTATTACAGTTACAGACGCTTTGCTTTAATTGCATTTTGACTTTTTGCAGTTTAAGTGTTTTTAAGTGGAAAAACAAACCAGCTTTGGACCGAACTTTAATTTCTTCATCATGTCAGCTGCTTCTCAGTCTCTGCTGCTTCACGCTGCATGCTCCAAGCTCTCTCTCTCTCTGTGTGTGTGGTAGAGCGGGGCAGGCCTCAGGCAGCAAGGCAAACAACTGTTACCTACAAATCATCCGTCACTATTGGAAACCGGTTTTTCACCCCCTCCTCCCTTTCTCCCTCCCTCCCTCTCTTCTCCCCCACACCACCATCCTCCCTCCTCTGCTGCTGCAGCTCCGGCTCCAGAGCTGCGACTCAGAATTTTCTTTTCATTACAGTTTTTAAACATCTTTCTGCTGGAAAAGAAAAGAGGGATGAGCTGGAGCTGAACATGTGTTTTTGAAGCTGGTTGGGAAACAGAGAGAGAGAGAGAGAGAGCAGCATGTGCTTGTCATCCCCCCACACTGCCGACAGGTGCTGGCTTCATGTGACTGCCTGCCTGTCCGGACAACGCTCCAATGAAGAAGGAGGAGGAGGAGGAGGAGGAGGAGTGTGTAAAGTTTCATCAACAACAACTGTGTCAACTCGTAGTCGCTCTGCGTTGGGAAACCCTGCAGCTCAGATCTCCTTTCTCCGGCTGGTGAACACTCTGAGTTTAGGGATGCCTCTCCTCCTCCTCCTCCTCCTCCTCCTCCTGCTCTCCGCTGGATGAATGGATGAATCCACCCTTTGTTAGCGATGGTTCGTTCCTCAGCAACGGCTCCATGGTTACAGTCCAATAAATAACATCACACTCTCTCGTCTGGTTTTCAGGCCGGGATGCAAAGAGACTTAAACTTCAAAAACTTCTTATTTTTTCCTGTAAACTTTTTCTTTTCTTTGTCCCGTTGATCTCCCACAGAAACACATCACAAGTTAAATTCAGTAAAATAACACAAGGTGTATTTGTGACTCGTTTGTTTGAACCTGCGGTGATATTTTTAGGCTGCAGATGAACACGAGCAGTTGTAGAGAAGTTATTTGGATGCAGATCATCACGTTGCAGGAGTTATCAGCAGACTGGGATCAATATGGTCTCATTGGATAATGGATGAGCAGAACCAGAAGCAGAAAAACTTTTAGAAATGAGCTCTAATTTAGAGTCGTTGAAAACCAAGAAAAGAAAGATGCCCCATGTTAAGGTTAACACCTGTTTCCAGGTGATCAACACACAGAGAGCATGGTGTGTAGCATGCTAACATTTGCTAATTAGCAGTAAACATAAAGTACAACTGAAAAACAACAATAACTGAGATAAGTGATAAAGTATCACTGAGTGCAGACAAGACAAGCTGGTCTACATGTTGGTGAATGATCTCTGAACAGTGTGTGTGTGTGTGTGTGTGTGTGTGCTGGGGATGGGCTCTTTGTATCTCAGTGGATTAATTTAAATTGAAAAGTGGCCAGTTGAGGTGAAAAGCAGTGATTGGATTAGTGATGTAATGCCGTTAGCTGCTTTCCTGGCTCTGTGTGTGCGTGTGTGTGTGTGTGTGTGTGTGTGTGTGTGTTTGACCTTGTTGTTTGACTTTGAGTTTGACCTTCAACAACTCAATCCGTCGTCCTCTCGTCCAATCAGAGGCAGACACAGAGATGGACTCGGTGCCCCACTTTTGATTCTTTATGAAGGTCTGAGGTCATCGGTGACCCCTGCTGGTGAACAGGAGGAACTGCAGTGCCCCCCCCCCTCCTCCAGCTTTAAGAGGCCCTGATGTGACCCCACCCCCACCCCCACCCCCCCATCAACAATTCTTAAAGTCAAACTTTGGTGATATTCCATATTTTTCTTCTTGTCATTAAATCCCATGAAAACACCTGATATATTAATATTTATTATTAAACACACATCAGTGAGCCTCACTGCTGCTCCTTCATCTCCATCAACACACAGTTTATTCACACACCGTTCTGCTGCCCCAGATACTCACTAGAGACCCACATGTGGATTCATCCACCACTGAAAATAGTCACCAACAAAGGGGGACTATTTTCACAGAGGTTATTAAAGCGTGTGAATCATCTCTAGTATTGCAGCAGTTTTGAGTTTTCCACTGAGGATTTTTTGCTGTTTCTGCATGAACGTGTTGGTGCTTTGACACAGACAGGTTTCACTGATCCTGCTGGGAGGTGGCATAATAAGGACTCACCATACATAATACATCATAACTATAGATGTCTGGGGGGGGGGGGATCGATGATGTCAGCTCGATGAAGAGGAGCAGAGTGAAGAGGAAGGAGGAGTGACGTCACAGCAGCAAATTCTTCAATGGGGCTTTGTGTGTGTGTGTGTGCGCGCGCAGGCTGCAGCATCCATTTATCATCACTGCCTCCATTTGTTTTCTCAGTCAGTGGCGCCATCTGGTGTTAAAGACACGTAACAGCAGCTGTGAGAGACGATCAGCTCTGTCTTTTTTTTTAGCAGCGGAGGAAAGTAACTCGGTACATTTACTCGAGTACAATTTTGAGGTACTTGTACTTTACTTACTAGTGTTTACATTTTCTGCTACTTTATATTTCTACTCTGCTACAATTCAGAGGCAAATATTGTACTTTTTACTGCATTTATTTAATAACATATATTTATGCATATATATATATATATATATATATAATATATGCATAAATGAAGACATTAATTCATCAATAATTCTAATCCAATGATATTTTATATATTCTGCAAACTTTTACTTTTTGGACTTTAAGTGTATTTTGATGCTAATACTTTTGTACGCAAGTAAAACTTTAAATACAGGACTAAGAGTATTTCTACACTGTGGTATTACTTTCACTGAAGTACTGCTGGTTTTTAGATTCAGTTTGGGGGTATTCTTGAAAATATATTCAGAGTATGAATTATTATTACTTGTATATGAATTATTTTAAAGAGGATAAACATGGCTTCATCCATGGGGAGAGTGTGTGGAATAATCAAAATCCACTTCCAGGCGCTCGAGAGGATGATTACAGGAAAACTTTGGATTTATTTCCACTGCCACTTTAACCTCTTCAGTGCCTGGAATTAGATTTTTTTATGCCACACACAACCCATGGATTAAGACTTGAGTTTTCCTGTTTCCGCAACAAAAATAATATTTTCATGTCACCCTTCCTCTTCCTCTTCTCTTCTCTTTCAGGGTCACAGGAACATCACCAGGCAGCATTTGACCTTTGACCTTTGATCTCACACCTCAGAGTGGTTTTGATGAAAGAAGACGGGGATCATGATGGGTAATGCTCAAAAATATAGTTCATGAATGTTGCAGACTCTGTTTTTTCCCCTTTCCTATAGCTCTTCTGTTATCTCTGCTGTTTATACTCGGCACCTGAAATCCAGCTCTAAAGGAAGGAATCTGTCTGACCTTGGGTACATGACACTGACTGACACGCCCCCTTATTGGATATCGGGTATTGATTGGACGCTGCAGCTGATCGGACTGATGGAGTGAAGACAGTTAACAGACTAAACTCCCAAGTTTTGTTTTATTTGCATGTATTTATTTGAATCTGTGTCAATTGTAGGTCTGAACAACAAAAGAAGCACAAACAACTTTCTTCATTTGTTAGAAAGATTGTTTTTCATGATCTGTTATTTCCCTCATTAACTTTTACTATGATACAGTTAAAGTCAGAGAGAGCAGGAGAGTCTGTCTGTCAGCAAGAAATCATTCACATCATTTATCATCATTTCCATTCAGTCACATGAGGCTGATAATTCCTGAGCGTCGGGTTTGATGCGTTACATCACTTCCATTTTCCCTGAAACATTTAGCGTAACATAACATCAAATGTTCAAAAGACCCTAATCATATTCTGTTATTCAATAATGAATTCACAATCAGAATATCAATAAATACAGATGCAAATAATGAATAAATAATATAAAGGCAGGACACAGTAAATACAGAGTGCAGGTTGTTCCTGTGCAGGTGTTTGTTAAACAGGAAACAGAGAGGAAACAGGGCTGCTCTGCCAGAGATAACTTGTCTTTATTAGTTTTAGCGCAGTTCACGTGTGCAGATACAAACTCCATCAAAAGTCTCTACAGCTGTGAACCCGACTGACAGCTAATCCAGCTGTGATCAGCTGATCCAGCTGCGATCAGCTGCCACCATCATCAGAAACGGACGTCGCTTCACGTGACGTCTCATGTCTCTAAAATCAGATTTCCTCGTTTCTTCTCTCCTCGCGTGGTTTCCTGACATCTCTCCATGCATCCCTGGTGGGAGGGACTAAGACACAAGTGAGGGAAACGTGGATGCAATTAAGAGACTTGGGATGTACCCTGTACGTCTGTCCTTCAATTATCTTGACAACGGCGCATCTGATTGACTTCACACTTGGCAGGTGTATTGCTGAGGACCTAAGGGAGTGCAGTGTCGAATTTGGTACAATTTGTCCAGAACTTTACATTTTGGCCTGTAACTTTTTAACCGTAAGTCTCAACAAAATTCTAGATCGATTTTCTGCCATGTTGAATTTTGTCCAACTCAGTTTTTCCACTACTCCTTCTACAAACTTTGAGCAATCATCACCAAATGTAGTACAGAACATCTGTGGACCAGGCTGGAAAAAGTCACTTTTTCAGATTTTTGATATTCCATATGGCCCACAAGCTTTGCTCAGATGCTGTGGGCAGGGCTTATACTACAAAAAATGTCATATCTCCTGAATGCTTTGTGCTATTGGAACCACATTTGGTGGACGTGTGTAGATATGATGCCTGAGTGACCACGGCAAATGTGGTGCCAATAGGTGGCGCTGTAGCATCATCGTCTAACTTTAAAGGAAGGAATCTCTGCCTGCCTGTCTGTCGTATGTGTGTATGACTGTCAGAGCAGGCCTAGTAAACAGGAAAAGATGCAAAAATTTAATTTCAAAAAGTGTTAACTAAAGGTCTGTTTACTAGCTGTTTGTGAAGCTTTCAGCTGCCTCTCACAGCCTTTCTCAAAGCTCCAGAAAAAGATAATGAGTTGACTTTGAGGCACCCGTCACTGCTACAAAATACTTCCCATGAAACAGGTCAATAAAGTAATAAAAGACTCAACATTATATGATTAAAGTGTTTGTTCATCTGCCTTTAAGTGAGAGCATCTTCTTTTTCATTGCCTCCTGACTGCTGATCACAACAGATTTGTCGTCACTTGAATCTGGAGTCGTCTCTCAGCTTCACTTCGTCTCTTATTTATCAATTATCCGTGTCCGTGTGTGCAGGAGGGTTTGCTAATCCCTGCAGGATAATTACAGGGCTGCCTCGGTACAAAGCGCCTGTAGAGGCTGTAATTGGATTGCGGGCTGGCGGCGGCGGCGGCGGCGACACACTGCTGGGTATCGACTCGTTCTCCCGGGGTGCCGATGAGCCGTTTGTTCTGCTGCTCTGAGACGCTCGGCTCATTTCTGGACCAAACCTCTGAGGAGGTTTCTCAAGTTTAGACAAAAGGACAATAACTCAATACCAGGACTTCCTCTGCAGAAAAAACACTCTTGTTTTTCCATTTGCTTTTTGTTTTATTTACCATTTTCTTTCCTTGTGTGTGTCTTTACAATCACCACAGGGATATTATGACTTGGCTCTGACCTTTGACCTTCATCTCTTTGCTGCTTGTAGTGTTGGTGATCTTGGAGGTGAGGCTTAGTTGGTTTTATAGCTCTGAGAGGAAACAAGTCAGATTCTTAAAGGGTCAGTTCACCCACATTACAATAAAACATGTTCTCACTTCTCTATAGTAGCATCTATCCATGCAGATGGATTTGGTTTATTTTCCCAGGCCCTTACACCCAAATCCCAGGTTCATTGCACGGATCGATCTGTCAGTCAGAGTGATGGATGGATCGTCATGCTAGCAGCTCTGTGAGGCTGTACTTTGAGCTAAATGCTAACATCAGCATGCTAACATGCGGATGTTTAGCAGATATTATGTTTACCATCTTAATTGGCGTGTTAACATGCTAACATTAGCTGAGAGGGCAGCTGAGGCTGATGGGAATGTCATTAGCTCTGCAGGTGTTTGGTCATAAACCAAAGTGTTGGACACATTAACATGTTGACCTGATGGTGGCGCTAGATGACGCTAGCAACAGCCTTGACAACGACATATTTTGATTGACAAATCAGTGTTTCTGTTTTTATAACGTGTTTTTATGGTTTCGGTAATAATGAGCAGGATAAGCGTCTATGTAAGCTCTGCAAACGAGTATAACATTCTAATGATATTATATTGTTATATAGTGTTTTACAGATATCTGCCAGGACTCGGTCCTGGACGTGTGGTCTCCTTACATTACAGTTCATCCTGAGGGGAACATGAATGTTTGAGCCAAACTTCATGAGAATCCTTCCAATAGTTGTTGAGACATTTCAGTCTGTGCCAAAGTGATGGACTCTAGCAAACATTTTGGAGATTTTCACACTGAATTTATTGATTTGATTTAATAAACTTCACGACTGATTCAGTTCTGATGTCAGTGTGTTTTCTGTGTGAGGGGCAGAGTGTCCTCCTCGGCTCTCACTTCCTCTTGTGTCTTAAAGACAAGTTGACCTGCAGCTCAGATTGAACATGTCACAGGTCAAATAAGACATTAGACAGTGTTTACTTTTATTTCTGTCCT
>SEMN01001591.1:0-40669 GCA_005408345.1 Macquaria australasica
CACACACACACACGTTGGGTCTCTGCAGCTCAGAGCTCACAGGGACAAACAGGACCCTCTTCTTCCAGGAGGAGACGAAGAAACAAGAAAACTCGTCATGCAAAGTGACAAGGTGATTCAGGTTCATACGCCGGTCTGGGTCCTCCATGAGGATCAGGGACTCTGAGCCTCCGTCTGAACTAAAGAGATGAAGATGCAGACCTCAACCAGCGGGTTTGAAGTGGTTTGGTGTCTTTCAGCATGGGGGTCTGGCTCCTATAGAAAGGCTGGGGGGCCCTTAACAAGTCTCCCAAATCTGCCCCCCTTCTTTGACTCTGTGGCCACGTCTGATCCCCCCGAGCCCCAACCAGACTGGAGGCAGATCTGGAGTCTCAGGAGAAACTTTTTATCTGTAAACTCTGATCCAGGACCAGACCCAGCACACCCAGGTCAGAGGAGGGTCAGAGGTGTCCCACAGGCAACCTTGAGGTCTGAAGATGATCCACGATTCAAAACGCTTTTCACCAGATCAGCTGCAGTGTTTTCAATCACCTGATCGATTAGTTTTCCTAATAAAAGTGTTAAAATGCAGAATAAATACCTGTATCAACACCAGCCGCAGGAGGAGGGAGGAGGAGGTAAGGAAACAAAAGGAAGGAAGGAGGAAAGGAAAGGAAAAAGGCATACTGTGTAAATCAGCATCTGCAGGTTAAAGATTGATCACAGCTGAAGATGTGAGACGATCAATAAAAGCAGCTGATGATGCAGACAGACCTGACGTGATCAATCATCATGCACTGAACTCTGGACGAATCAGTAAAAACTGAATCAATCAATACTTAAATGTCGTCATGTTTGTTTCTTTTGGTCGTTTCTTCTTCTTCACACACCACACACACACACACACACACTCACACACTTTACTCAGAGAGGAGGGGAGACTCTGGTTTTCTTCAACAGCACTTTCAGGAATGTGTGTGGGGCAGAAAACAGCAGAAAATAAAAATCCAGATTCATCCATTGCAGAGACATATTTAGCCTAGCTTAGCACAAAGACTGGAAGCGAGGGGAAACTGCTAGCCTGGCTCCACCTGTGAACTGAGATTAAGGAGCTGCAGAGTCTCTCAGCTGTATCGAGAGTCAGATCCATTATCCTCCAGGTACGTCAACCAGATGTGACCCCCCCCCCTGATGTTGGAGTCCTGCGGTGCTGCAGAAGCATTTGTGTCTGATGCAACTGTTGCTTTACATGATGATGATGATGAAGAGCGTGTCATGTTGGATCTGATGGAGGTGAAGATGAGAGGTGATGAAGGTTGTGACTGATGTCCTGTTCAGTCAAATAGACAGGAAGCACGAGACTATCAAAATAAGAGCCGAGCTGTTCAATAATTGTAAAGCAAACCCTGTTCCTGCAGGTTCGGTCTGATCACAGTGATGCAGATCTACATCTCAGTCACTACAAATCGCTTTCATTCACAAAAACGAGCCGAGGTCCAGACCTTCAGGGACCTTCAGGGACCTTCAGGAACCTTCAGGGACCTCCTCAGCACGAAGAAACTTCCTTAAAGTTCTGGTTTTGTATTTCCTCCTGCAGTGTTTCGGCTCTCTGACGCAACAACCTGAAAACTCTTCTTCTTTGCCCCCCCCCCCGCTGAAATAAAACAACCTTTACAGATGAAAAGCCGCCATGTGAAGGGGGTCCTCAGGGGCCGGGAGGGGGATTCCTGCACAGTGGAAGCTATGTTAGAGAGCAGATGATATTAACATCCTATTACCATCCCATTCATACACATTAACATGACAAGCTGCCTGGAGGGGGGCCCAGATGCACTCTGGGACGGCCGGGACAAAGGAGCTCCGCCCACAGGTCAGAGCAGAGAAGAAGAGCGCAGATAAAAGACGAAGAAGAAGAGGAGGAGGAGGGTAAAAGGGGGACAAAGAGGGGTTTTGGGGGGGGGGGGGGGGGGGTCGAGCTGAGATCAGTTTGGGAAAAAAGAAACCTGAGAAAGTTTTAACCCTTTAAACTCAGCTCAGACTGAACTACCAGCCCTGAAGCAGAGGGGGGGTTCTACCATCACAGTTCAGTCGTCTGATCCAGCTGTGACCTATGGGGGTCAGCAGAGGTCAGGGGTCACGGGGGAGTGTTTCAGAGAGCACTTACACCAGACCTGATGGAAAAAACTGGTGAAAATCCAGGCCTGGAATTCAAAAACAGAATAACTACAATATTTAAAACAAGATAAAACACTCTGAGGTCCTTAAAGAGCTTCCAGGGGTCCTTGAAGAGGTTTCAGATGTCTTTGAAGAAGTTCAAATGGTCCTTGAAGATGTTCCAGGCATCCTTGAGGAGTTTCTGGAGCCTCTTTCACACCTAGTCCCCTGTAAATTACTGTTTCATTTTCACTGTTCACACCTGCAGCTACATGCAGGAACAGTAGAGTCCTGGAAGAGCTTGGTAGTCCTGGAGGAGGTTTCAGAGGTCCCTGAAGATGGTCTGGGGGTCCTTGAGGGGCTATCAGTCGTCACTAGAAGAGGTTCCTGGGTGAACTGGTAACCAAGAGGTGTAGCATCACCACTGTTGCCATGGTTACCTCCATAGCAACAGTCCTGTCAGTTAAACTGTTGACCTGAAACATGATGAATGACTTTAGCTGACAGCCAATCAGAGAGCAGGCTTCTCTGTTGATGAAGATGATGATGAAGATGACAGTGCTGGCTGGACGCAGTAAACATCATGCGGATCTCCTGACAACAACACCGTCAGCTGTGTGTCGTCATGGCGACGGGGCAGCTGACTTTAGATGCAGATCACAGATCACCGTGGAAACCAGGTGCAAAGATGTGTTCACTCCTCCTGTGTGAAGTCACTTCCTGTATCGGTGTCACGTATTGATGACAGCCGTCGCTCTGCAGACGTATTGATCTTCTGATCGATCAGTTCTGGTAGTTCTGCAGGTTCAGAAGCAGCTTTGTATATGAAACATTGTTCTTTAATATATTTATCTTGTGTTTTGCTTCTGTGTGATGAATCAAAATACTGCTTTCATTTATTTTAACTTCATTCATTAAAGTTCCACCGAAGCTAAGACGGCAGCTAGTTACATTAGCTGTACCAAGAGTTTAGCTCGTGACGATGTTGGGAAAAGATATTTTACAGTCATGGAGAAAACTACAAGTCAATGCTGTAGCTAGCTCTCTTACTTTAGCTGTCTAATCGTGTCCGTTGTGTTTTTAGCTTTGTCTCGTACTAACTGCGAACTCAACATGCGATTTTCATAGAAATGAAACGTTTTGCATGTTTCTGCTGCGTGTTAGCGTCGTCGGCAGGATGCTCCAGTATTACTGTCAGTTTGTATTTTTCTAGAACATATTCGCTGTAACACAACGGCCTGCTGAAAGTTTTGAAACTCCACAAAAGTTTATTGAGAGAAAAGGAACAAAAAAAACCGAACAAAAGCAGTTTTTGAAATTAAAAATAACACCAGTGATCCTTCAGAGCCGGATATCAAAGGCTGCCGTGCATTTTGATTTATTTATGCTGATATTTGTTCAAGAGTCGTGAATGAATTTTCTGTCATCAAACGATATCAGAGTTAAATATGCAGCGACACCTTCTTCCTTCTCTTTTATCTCTCCAATCAATCAAACTTCCACGTTCAAACGCGTCAATCAAAAGAGTCAGACAAATAATCATTTATTTATATCTGAACTTCTTCACAAGCAGCTCGGCGGGCGGCTTCTTGTGGAACGTCTTGTTTTGTTAGCGAGTTTCTGATGTGAATCTGCTCCTCCGAGGTCTGAAAACAACACCGGCATCCCGAGGAAGTGAACCAGCGTCCTACTAACCAAATCACAAACCAAACGAAGAACGTCAGAAACCAAATCTGACAAAAAACTGTCAACTAACACGAGCAACAGCTCCAACAAATCACATCTGCTGCCAAACTTTACAGCATTGTAAAGAATCATTGCATTAAAACTGGAATTCGTATGTTTGTTCGTGTTTCATCCTTTAAAAACCCCAAAAACACACGAGCAAAAGTGTAAGAAAACAGTGTATTATCTAAGATTCTAACGTTAGCATGTCCGGCTAACTACAGTGCTAACCTAGTGTTACTTCCAGGCCACATGTTAGCTTGACATTAGCGAACTACATTAGTTTGTAGGGTTACAGGTTACGTTAGAAAAAGCTGAATTCAGGACATAATATCACACCGTCTGATTAAAACTGAGACATCACAGAAGCTAAAGAAGTGTTAGCGTGTAGCGTGACTGATTTCTGTTCAGATTTCCTGAAAACGATCTGTATTTCTTAAATAAACCCGTTCCCAGAGGGTCCAGCTCATCCCACTGGTCTGACTGGTGTCTGACTGGTGTGACTGGTTGATGTTGGCCCCTCTCCATGGGCCTCATCAGGGTTCAGTTACACTGGAGGGGGGGATGCTAATGGGCCCTGCAGGCTACAAAAGGGAGGGGATTCCTTTAGAGCCAGAGACCCCCAACACCAATACACCACCAGGACCCCCACCCCCCATCCGCTGTGTGTGTTTCAGCTTCCATTCAAAACGTTGGAGAAACTACACTGAAAAAAGAAACTTTTTATTTTGTCCCCAAACAAAGTGTAAAAAGTCAAAAGTACACTGTAAAAACATCCTGTCCTGTTAACGTTGTTTTACAGTTGTTTTACAGTTTTTTTACAGTGCGGGTGATCAGACAGATGTCGAGGTGTCGGTGAGGAGGAGGAGGCAGCGAACATCGTCAGTCAGACGTGATGAAGAAGGAAACAGCTGACGGCCATTTGTTGATGTTTGGTGATAAATGAGTCATAAATCTGCTGCACTCAGAGTCCTGAGACCACCTGAGACCAGAACAGACCAGGT
Organism: Macquaria australasica; assembly: GCA_005408345.1. Lineage (NCBI taxonomy): Eukaryota > Metazoa > Chordata > Actinopteri > Centrarchiformes > Percichthyidae > Macquaria > Macquaria australasica. Next base: position 4,863 of record SEMN01001591.1, read on the forward strand.
CCTGGTTTCTGATGATTTATAAATACAAAAAAAACAAAAAACTATGAAGGCAGAAAAGGAAGCGAAGCTTAAAACCAAACAAAGTGCAGATGAGTCACTGAAGAGAACTACAGCCGAAAAAATGTTCGTACAGCAGAGAGAAGAAGAGAAGAAGAAGGTTCAATTCAATGCCACAAATGAAGAGTAATCACAAAATAATCTGTACTGATGACGACTTTAATGACCACAGACCAGCTGAAACACTGTAATCTGCACACGTGGACAGATAATAAAGACTCTGAGGAAGAGGACGAGTGAAGAAGAAACTTTTCCCGACAACAGAGAGCAAATAAAGATTCACTCATTATTCATGAACAGTTTCAGGGGACTTTATCAGCCAAAACACATGAATAAATCCCCATGAATCTGCCGTAACGCTGCTAACGAATGCTAACGAATGCTAACGAATGCTAACAGGGGGACTGTTCAGACGTCCTGAAGGACTAAACAACACGAAGGGAACATTTTATATTTAAATCAGCTAATAAGGAGATTAAACCAGATTTACATCTGAGAAGATTCTGTTCCCTGACAACCATCAGCATTTAGCTTCATGCCAGCAGGTCATCAGAGTAAGAGCTTTGCATCAGTCTCATCAGGCTGATGCTGGACTGATGGCGGTCTGAAGGCGGTCTGATGGCGGTCGGTTGGGGGGTTTGTTCACCAGCACTTGGTGGGGGGCAGCAGGGAGGGTTTGACCCTCCGTCCGGGGTTGAAGATGTCTCTGACCTCCGTCTCCAGACCAACGCCGGGCACCTTGAAAATGGACACTGCTGAAAAACACAGAGAAGAAGATAAATGACCTCAACGTTTCAACTTTTCACACAGGAAATACAAACAGTCCAGTTCTTTTTTATTCATGTTTTAATAAAATAAATACAACAAAATATCACGAGACTCATTACAGCAGAAATCCACACGAGGAAACGTGTTTACCTGACAGACAGAACTACATTTTACTGCTTTATTTATGTATCTATATATATATATATATATATATATATATATATGTATTTGGGGGGGGGGCAGAGGATTGTGGGTTTGGGGTAATTATAAGTAAAAACATGTCAACAAAGTGCGTTAGCATGTAGCTGTGTTAGCATGTATAAGGTGGAGTTCTTACTGTCTCTGAGGTGCATGATGGGAGGAGGCAGCGTGCTGAAGTACGGGTGCTGCAGGGAGTCCTGCGCAGAGATCCGGTCTATAGGGACCCCCTTCAACATCCTCTGGACCAGGTCCTCGGTCTTATACGGCAGCTGGTTCAACCTGATCCAGATCAACACAGACAGACTGATGGAGGACTACAGGAAGACGTGGTCCAACCTAATCCAGATCAACACAATAGTCTCCATGCTAACAATTTAGCATACCCTTAGCATTTCTTTTCTTACCTTTTCCAAACGGTCCTGAACTGCTTCGGCTCGCAGCGAACAAACCACTCTGAGGAAAGAAAGACCGCAAACTGAAGTTCATGTTCCCCTGATCCTGACTGTTCATCTAGCGCCACCATCAGGTCGACATGTTCATGTGTCCAAATACCTGCAGAACTACAGACATTCCCATCATAACTAGCTAATGTTAGCATGCTAACACGCTAAACTAACTTTGTAATATAGCGATCAGTATGCTCTAAGGCTTGGTACTACAGTTCCCAGGATGCTTTGGGGAAGATTTATTAAATTCTATTCTTGAATATAACAATCTTACAATACTTTATTTTTCATTTATCAGAGCTTATTTCATTTATTCATTCTTTATTTTTAAAGAGAATAAAACATAATATTTTTATATTTTTTTATTTAGTGGATCATGGAGGTTCAGACAAACCATCACTGGATCACTGTGAAACTGAAGAAAAGCTCTTTGTTCTGGACCTCAGAGTTAATGAGAAGTCTCACTGAATGATTCAACATGAGCTTCATGTCTGAGAGTTCAGGTCTGACTCGGTTATCTCTTGTGTCTCTTGGGTTTTGAAAACTTCTGATTTACGGGAACAAATCCAGAGCCGAGCCCGCTGAAGGTCTCAGTTGGACCTGGACTGACTTCCTGACCTTTACAGGAATGTAATCATGAATGTTTGAGCTGTTGTATCATCAGTCAGTCAGCTGGGAGATGTGAACTCCTCTGAGCAGCTATCTGTGATGATTCATGTCCAGCTGCTCTGGTTTCCTCCCTTTGTTCGGACTTTTACAGGATTATTTTCAAATGTCTGCCAGCAGTTTTCAGCCTGATCTCCCAGCACTCAGGAGGCAGATTTATGGTGCGACGTCGCCTCCTGGTGGAAACTGTGACACACTGCAGAGAAAAGCTTTCTACCTGCTGAGAGCTGATCATCGATCAATCATCAATCAACCATCTGTCAATCTGAAGAGAAACTACTGAATTATTCGTCCACTGACAGAAACACTGCTGTGCATAAAAATATTAAAAGTTGCTCCATGAAGAAAAGAAAGATAAAAAATAAACTACAATATAAAATATAAAATAACATGATTTCTTCTGCAAGTTGCTATGTAAAAAATCAATTAGTAAATTTAAAAAATAACATTTTTAAATTAAAAAAATAAGCGAAGATATTTTAAATATATACTATAAAAATGATGATTTGTCTATAAAAGATGCACAAATAAAAATAACACAAGATGATAAGAATCTGTGAAGAAAATGTAAAATAAAAAAGAATAAAAATAAATATATTAAAAAATAAAAAATATAATATTCTTTTTTATTCTCTAAAAATAAATAATGAATAAATGAAATAATCTGATAAATGAATAATAAACATATGTAATGTAAGAATATCAAATTAGATGAGATTAGATTAGAAATTAGAATTTAATAAATATTATTAAAATATATTAATATTAAAATAAATCCTAAAACTTATTTTGGTTTCTTTAAGCTGCTGAAACATCTCTGTTCATCAACGCGTCACTTCCTGTCTCCTCCTCGCTGTCTTATGATTGGCTGTTAGGACAGGAAGTGGGCAGAGTGAACTGACCTGGTTTGTAGTTGGGCAGCTGGCTGACTCCAGGCCAGCTGTCCTCGGAGGGGACGCCCAGGACCTGCAGGGACACGAGACACAGTTTGTCTGAACGAGCACCTTCCCCTCTGCTCCTGGAGGGCTTTTATTGTGAAACAGGAAGTGCTGAGCTTAACAAGTGATAAAAAGTAGAATCACCTGTTGTATCAGGTGAAAGAATTAAATAAAGAGCTGTTAAACTGAGATTCTGTCGGGTTTCATTCAGGAAACATTTCTATCTAATAAAGTTGTAAAAACGTTTCTTTCGACACAAAAACAGAAACTTTAAATTAAAATTAAACTACTTCATTTTAATGTGAAAACAGGAAATGGCTCGTTCTTTTCCTCTGAGTGAACAGACGATTAACGAACCTCGTTAAGCAGAGGAAGAGCGATGATGACTATCACACGAAACTGATCAGGTCAAACGAGTGAACACGGAGGAAGTGATGCGTTTGTGTCAACAGGAAACATCATCACATAAATTAAACAATAACAGTTGACTTTTCCTTCTATATAATATTTATATCATATAATAATATAATCTATATGTATGATAGTCTTCCTCACCGTCCAGATCTTCTGCAGTTGTTCAAACACATCAGAGACTCCCGGGAACGCCGGCGCCCCCTGCAGCATCTCTATGAAGATACAGCCAGCTCCCCTGATTCAAACACCACAAACTTTATTTAAAATCTCTTCTTCTCCTGACTCTGAACTTTCATCACAGACACAGAAACAAAACCAGATAACAGAAATAAAGCGGTCCTGAAACAGATCCCTGTGGTACACCACCTGCTGTGTGAACTGATCGTATTTAACAGCTGTTTAATTTAGCCAGCTTGACTTTAACATGATATATTATCTAAGACCTGCTGTATTGATCGGATTCGTACGGACCAGATGTCCAGAGCCGTGGAGTAATCTGTGGATCCCAGCAGGACGTCGGGGGGGCGGTACCACAGCGTCACCACCTCAGAGGAGAAGGTCTGACTGGGGATGGACTTGGACCGAGCCAGACCTGAACTCAGAAGCAGACCCAGAGGAGCAGTCAGAACCAACAGAATAAAAACCCGTGAGTAAAGAAGAGCTGCACGTCCGTCCAGCAGCAACACTTTCTAACCTGTCTGTCAGCAACAAAAACACCAAGATCCATGTCTTAAAACCTCAATACACGTCTCTGTCGGTGCTAAGCAGCGTTAGGTAACATGTTATGTACTGAGAGATTTGTTACTGTCATATTCTCTCAGGTCGATGTGAAAACACGAGTATCAATACCCTGAATATCAATAAGTTTTGTCTGTTTTATGTTGCTGAGAAACGACTGATAAAGCTTGTGGCCTGTGGGCGGGGGTCCGTGTGGAGGCTCCTCACCGAAGTCAGCCATCTTGAGTTCTCCCAGGTAGCTGATGAGCAGGTTCTGAGGCTTCAGGTCTCTGTGGAGGATCCTCCGGCTGTGGATGTAGCAGAGAGCTCGCAGCAGCTGGAACATGAAGAGCTGCAACAACAGCAACAACAGCAACAGCAACAACAACAGCAACAACAGCAGCAACAACGACAACAGCAGCAACAACAACAGCAACAACAACAGCAACATCAATAACGACAACAGCAGCAGCAACAACAGCAGCAACAACGACAACAGCAGCAACAGCAACAAATAGCATAAATAAATTTATTAACAACAGAATAAATAACAGCAGTGGAATAGTAGTGGAATAACGAATAGTGAAGGACAATAGTAGTGGAATAAATAGTGAAAAGAATGGATAAATAGTAATGGAATAGTAGTGGAATAAATAAATAAATAGTAGTAAATAAATAAATAATAATAGAAAATAAATGAAGGAATGGAATGAATTTGAATAACGAATGGAAGGAATAGGAAAATAAATGAAGAATGGATGGAATGAAGAAAATAACAGGAATGGAATGGAATGGAAGGAATGGAATGGAAGGAATGGAAGAATGGAATGGATGGAAGAAAGAATGGAATGGAATAGGAATAGTGAATGGAATGAAAGAAAATAACGGAATGGAAGGAATGAAGAATGAACGACAAATGGAATGGAATGGAATGGAATAATGGAATGGAAGAATAACACGGAATGAAAGAAATGGACAACAGCAGGAAGAATGGAATTAAATTGAAAATTGAAGGAATAACAATGGAATGGAATGGAATGGAATGAAGAAGAATAGTGGAATGGAATGGAATGGAAAGGAATGGAAGAAAGAATGGAATGGAATGGAATGGAATGGAATGAAAGAATGGAATGGAATAAATGGAATGAAGAAAACAGTGAATGGAATGAATGGAAGGAATATGGAATAGTGGAATCAACGGAATGGAATGGAATGGACAAAGAAAGGAATGGAATAGAAGGAATGGAATGGAATGGAATGGAATGGAATGGAATGGAATAATGGAATGGAATGGACAACAAATGGAATGGAATGGAATGGAAAGAAAGGAATGGAATGGAAAGAATGGAATTGGAATGGAATGGAATGAAGGAACAACAACAACAACAGCAACAACAACAACAACAGCAGCAACAACAACAGCAGCAACAGCAACAACGACAACAGCAGCAACAACGACAACAGCAGCGACAACAGCAGCAGCAACAACAGCAGCAACAACGACAACAACAGCAACGACAACAGCAGCAACAACAGCAACGACAGCGATAACAACAACAACAACAACAACAACAGTAGCAATAACAACAGCAACAGCAGCAACAATAACAGCAACAACAGCAATAACAACAGGAGCAACAACAAGTCAGGCGTCACTTTGTGTTGTTGTTTAAATGTATCTGTATTGTTTGTATTTTTCATTATTAACTCTGTCACACTGACTGTTCTTTTGTTATAAAATCATTCTGTACAAATTAAAGTCCAAATGAAGACATTTCATTCTTTTTATTGATTTACTAATTTCTGAGTTTCTGAACGAACCCGGACGTTATGTGAGTGCAGGCCTCCGGGGTGCTGGCTCATGTACTGGGCCAGGTCTGTCTGCTGCAGCAACACAAGAAGAAGATTTAAAGTCCACATATCATCACCTGCAGCCTCATCAACCAAACCTACAGTCAGTGAAAGACCCTGAACACATCAGTCAGTCAGTTTATCAACATGCAGAAACAGAACCTCTTAGACAAACACATTTCATTAGAAACATTAAACATGTTTCTCACCACGTATTCAAAGACCAGCGTGAGGGACTCTCTGGTGTGGATGATGTCGTGCAGGACGACGATGTTGGCGTGTTTCAGACCTTTGAGCAGAGAGGCTGCACACACACACACACACACACACACACACACACACACACACACAGGACATACTGTAAAAACATATACAACCAACAAATACCACCTTAAAACTTTAAACCACCTGCAGTTTTTAAATCCAATACCACCTTAAACCTAAATACACCATAACACTGTAAGACCATCTTAATCTTTGTAAAAGCACCTTAAACTGTAAAACCTTAAACTTAATTCCATCTTAAAAACCTTAAAACCACTTTAAGAAGCCCAATACCACCTTAACACCACCATAAACCTTTAAGACCACAATAAACCCATATACCACTTTAAAAATCCCACCTTAAAAAGGAGGTTTTAATGTGTGTGTGTGTGTGTGTTGATCACCTTCTCTGATGGCGGTGAACGGGACGCCCTCCTCCGTCTTCATGCGAATCACCTTCAGAGCCACCAGCTGCCCGTTTATCCTCCACGACAAACACAAAATAAAAAGTATTCATCTCTAAAACTACAGTAAAAAAATACTCCATTACAAGTAAACGTCCTGCATTCAAGTAGCTGAGGCTGATTCTGGTCTGCAGTTTTGACTGAGGCTGATTCTGGTTTGTGGTTTTGGCTGAGGCTGATTCTGGTCTGTGGTTTTGGCTGAGGCTGATTCTGGTCTGTGGTTTTGACTGAGGCTGATTCTGGTCTGTGGTTTTGGCTGAGGCTGATTTGGTCTGTGGTTTTGGCTGAGGCTGATTTTGGTCTGTGGTTTTGGTGATGGTGCAGCAGATGAAATGGACGGAGACAGTTCGATGGAGGCGGACTGACCTGCTGATTCCTTTGTAGACGGAGGCGTACGCTCCTTCACCCAGTTTCTCCAGACTCACATAAGAATGTGCAGCTCCAAACTGAAGACCTGGTTTCTGAGCAGAAGGACCCACATGTTACAGATCAGGCCACATATCAAACTATGTTAACGTTTCATGTCAGAACCCAAAGGGGTCAGGCAGAGAATAATCAGCCGGGGATCAGGCAGGCAGGCACAGAATAAGGGTTCAGGTTCAGACGACCAACAGTCCAAAACCCCAGACATGTTTTTATTGATCTGCTGTGAAATGATTGACAGGTGTGATGTTTTTCTGACCCAGGTGAAGTGGTCCGGGCAGCTCTTCCCTCCCAGCGGGTCGCTGTTGCTGCGTCCTCGCGGCACCCGGAGCCGTCGGACCTGCAGAGTGTGGAACCAGTGAGGCTGGGACCCAGAGGGGGATGAGTCGGACCAGTCCGGATCCACCTGGAACACACAGACACCAGATCAACGGGACCACCGTAAGAACATTTAAAACCACCTTTAAACTGACCTGATGCGCCAAAAAATACTTGGCAGGTGATTGGACGAACCATCTGTCCATCACGGGCTCACGTCAACCAATTACATCAACGAGCCACATGACGTGAGGACCGGAGCGAACCAGATCAAACGTGACAACGCAAACGCTGGTGCTGACTTTCAGGTGTGAAAAGACCCTAAAATTAAATTCTACCTTAAACCTTTAGAATCTTAAGGTGGAATGTGCTGAGATCAGCTTAACAAGAAAACAACCAGGAATACACTGTAAAAAAATGTTAACCTTGAAAACACATTCATAAAAAGTTACAGCGATGAGATACACTATAAAAAGCGAGGTATGATAACTGTACAAGCGTACGAAAATGTACAATCCGAAAACACACTGTAAAAAGTAACTATCAAGTGATACACTGTAAAAAAAATTACAACCAGAGAGGGTACACTGTCAAAAACACAACAAGAGGACAAACTGTAAGCCCAACATTGTAAAAAGTGTTGGCCAGTTTGTCAGTTTATTAAATACCTCAGCAGGCGGGAGGGAAGTTGAACTCCTGCTCTTTCTAAAGCTGAGCTCCTCCATCTTCACCTCCTCCTCCTCCTTCTCGTCATCATCTTCTTCTTCTTCCCTCCTCCCTTTCTCCTCCTCATCCTCCTCTTTCTCACCACAGCAGCACCTCCTCACCCACCACCCGGCCTCCCTCACCCACCGGGACAAGTCCTCCATCTTTTCTTCTTCTTTAATCCACTCCTCTTCCTCCTCGTCTCTCTCTCTGCCTCATATGACTCACATGGTTCAGGACGAGCAAACAGGGTCCCATGACCATCTCAGTCCAGAACAACAGGGTCCATTCAGCAGTGTGTGTGTGTGTGTGTGCTGCCCTCCAGTGGTCACTGTCAGTAACTACAACACTGATCACATAACACTGTGTGTGTGTGTGTGTGTGTGTGTGTGTGTGTGTGCAGCTTCTTTGACTCGGTTTAAAATGAGTAAATCCAGATTTAAAATGAAGCAGAGCTCTGCTGCACAATTAAAAACTAATCTGATCAATAAACTAATCAAGTTTATTGATGTAAACTGAAACTAAACAGAGTTTAATCAATATGCAGACAACACAAACAACAGAGAACAAACAGAAATCAAACAAACAACATTGAGATCATAAAAATAACATACAGAGTACATATATTTAGGGTTTTGATGGCTTCCCTATTTTTAGAATATAGGATTAAGGAAATGGATTGTTTGACTTCATTTTCAAAAATTAAGAAATTTGGTTTATGGTTGGAAAACTTCAATTTATGAATATGTGATTTTGCAAATAACACAATCAAGTTGATGATATAATACTGGTTTGCTTTGGTAGAAGGGTACGTAAAGAAGGCAAACAAGACATTTTCATAGGAGGGAAACCTCAGAAACAATATATTGGGAAATAAATGTACAGATATCAGATATAGTGGGGACAGGACCAGAATAGATCTTCTGGAACCAGCTGACAGAATGAGCAGTCAACATTAATGTCCTTTTTATATCTTTGTAGAAAAACCTAGGTGGGATAAAAACGGTGAATCATTTTAAAAGACACTTCATCTTATTTACAATCTAATATTTAGAAGGTAGACACCAGATTTTCTTCCAGTCCAGGTCTGAAGTAATGTTGATCCAGTAAGAAACCACATCTGGGACAATTTCTCTTTGAAACAGAGCACGTACATCACGATTATTATTGTTCTTTTTAGAGGAAACATCCGTAACAACAGGATCCAGTGGTAGTAAAGTCAGTTCTGATATTACTCAGTTATCATTTGCATCACAAACTACAGCATATTCCCGAGGCGGTAGAGGAACAGCAGACCTGTCTGGAAGTTCAGAGTATGACATTAACACACCAGCAGAACTGAAGAGCTGACTAACCAGATGGACTCCATGGACGAACCAGTTTTCCAAGTTTTGAGAACAAGTAGTTGGGAATAAAGTTCCAAACTGAAGTCGGGTTTCTAAAAACTGTTTGATCCAATTTATTTTCAAAGTATTATTGTGGAGTGGAGAAATCTAGACAGTTCATGGGAGTTCATTAGGACTGATTTTCTAACTGTGTTCTGTTTCTGCACACGACATTATAAAGTATGTAATCAATGGCTGCACAGGTTTGTTTGTTCACATCTAGCGATCAGGCTGCATAAGTGAGTCGGGATAAATCTCTTTGAAGCCATAGACCTCCATATATTTAGTTATAACAGTTTTCACGTTATAACTAAATATTTTCCTGTTATTATTATTAGAACCCAAATTATTCAGTTTTTACGAGAATCTTTTCTTGTTATAACAACATATCACTTTATCATTATATCACGTTATTTCACAAAACCAACATTGAAACATTTCTCGTTATAACAACAAAGTAATGGATGGTATTTTGGCCGCGTGTCCTCACAAGCATCTATAAAACTAAATCAGTTTTTTCCAGCTGATGTAGCTACGATCTCTCCCTCTTCTTGTTTTAACACAATATGAACATTTGTTTTAACAAGACTTTAATGAGGCAAACTGGTCGCCAGTTGTCAAAGCAAAGTGGATCTTTGGGATTAGAGTTAAAAGACCTTGAGATATGAGAATTTGTCTAATTTAGACAAAAAGGACCCAAACTCTCTGAAAGATTTTGTCACCTCAAATTTAAAAAATTCCCAATTTCTGAAAAAGCATTTATCAATTAAAGCTTTGTTCCAGAAGCATGTGATCAATGTTTGGACCTTCTTTATCACTAAATCACGTTTTAAAACAGAGTCCAATAAGAGCCTCTGAATGTATGAGTAGTGTTGGACCTAAAAGAGACTTGGAGCAGCTTTATGGTCTGTTAGTGGAGCTGTTATTAGATTAACAGTAATGTTATTCCCATCTGAACAATCAGAAACTAACCAATTATCTATGCGAGACAAACGAGTGCGAGCTGTATTACTCCATATATAAAGTTTAACGTTAGGATTTGTTTCCTCCATATATCTACCAAGTCTAACCTGACCAGAAACAGTATGAGCACATTCTCCCAGGCACTAGAGCTTTAAACCAGACTGTACCTGAACAGTGTGTGTGCAAACGCTGGAGAGTACTGGACCATCAGGGAGGTCTTGAAGTGTCCACCTGAGCAGGTGTAACCTACACCAGCTTCTAGTGGAGACAGCGATGGACGGGAGTGTTTTGGGATTACCGTGCGATTCGTAATCCCATGGTGGTGTTTTGGATCTTGGACGTGCTGACGTGCTCAGGTGAACGTATTGTCTCATTTCCGGTTACCGGTGTTTCTGTGTTAGTGGTTGCAAAGTTCGCTGCTCCAGCTAAACCCAGTTAATTTTGATATTTTCTTTACTATAGCGGTTAATTACCTGCTATACATTTAAGGATACACTAGCTCTGTTTAAGCACTCATATCTGTCTCCTGTTAGCGACTTTCCGCTAATCCCACAGTTGTTTACACGCTAGTTAGTTGCTACTTTAGCTCAGTTAGCGATGGCGTCTCTCTCTCCTCCTCCCTCTCTCTCCTCCTCCCTCTCTCTCCTTCTCTCTCTCCTTCTCCCTCTCCTGCTCTCTCTTGCTCGGTGTGTCAGATGTTTAGTTACTCCTCTGCCTCCTTTAGCGATAATGGTACGTGTAACAAATGTAGTTTATTCACCGCCTTGGAGGCGAGGCTCAGTGAGTTAGAGTCGCGGCTCCGCACCATGGAGAGTCAGTCAGCCGTAGCTAGCCAGCCCCCAGCCGGTGCGAGCCGACCAGAGGCAGCTTCTGCTAGCCGTCTCCCGGCAACTCCCGAGCAGCCGGGAAGCCAGGGAGGCTGGGTGACTGTCCGAAAGAAGCATAGCCCTAAACCAAAGCCCACGGTTCACCACCGACCCGTTCACGTTTCTAACAAGTTCTCTCCACTCAGCGACACACCCGCTGAGAAACCAACTCTGATTATTGGCAGCTCCATTTTGCGAAACGTGAAATTAGCGACACCAGCGGCCATAGTCAAATGCATCCCAGGGGCCAGAGCGGGCGACGTTCAATCCTATTTAAAACTGCTGGCTAAGGATAAACGTAAATATGCTAAGATTGTTATTCACGTCGGCGGTAATGACAGCCGATTGCGCCAATCGGAGGTCACGAAAATTAATGTTGAGTCGGTGTGTACATATGAGACTTTCTGGAGAAGACCTGGTCTGATTAGGAGAGATGGCATTCATCCCACTTTGGATGGAGCCGCTCTCATATCTAGAAATCTGGCCGAATTTATTAGTGGCCCAAAGCCATGACAACTCAGAGTTCAGACCATAGACTTAATACAGTCTGTGGTCCAGACCAGGATGCAGAGTTGCAGTCCTACACGCTTCTCTGCGCTTCCATTAGAGCAGTTACCCACCCTAAACTCCACAGAGAGGTTGTCTGCCCCCAGACCACTTGAATTATTTAAATCAAAAGTAAACAGAAGAAGAGTTACACATAAAAACCTAATCAAAAGTAAAACCTCCACTGCAACAGTACAACAAAATAGGAGAATTAAATGTGGACTCTTAAACATCAGATCTCTCTCATCTAAAGTTGTTCTAGTAAACGATCTAATATCAGGTCATAATATTGATTTATTTTGTCTTACTGAAACCTGGCTGTGTCAAGGTGAATATGTTAGCCTAAATGAATCCACTCCCCCCAGTCACATTAATACTCACAGTCCTCAAGGCTCAGGCCGAGGAGGTGGAGTGGCAGCCATCTTCGACCCAAGCCTATTAATCAAACCTAAACCTAAATTAAATTATACCTCGTTCGAAAGCCTTGTTCTTAGCCTTTCACACCCAACCTGGAAAACACTACAGACAATTCTATTTGTTATAGTGTACCGAGCTCCTGGACCGTATTCTGAATTTTTATCTGAATTCTCAGAGTTCTTATCAGGTTTAGTCCTTAAAACAGATAAAATAATTATTGTAGGTGATTTTAATATTCATGTGGATGTAGAAAATGATAGCCTTAGTGCTGCTTTTATCTCATTATTAGATTCGATTGGCTTCAGTCAGAGTGTACATAAACCCACTCACTGTTTTAACCACACCCTCGACCTTGTTCTTGTTTATGGGATTGAAATTGAACATCTAATAGTCTTTCCACAGAATTCTTTTTTATCTGACCATTTTCTATTAACTTTTGAATTCCTATTACTGGACTACACGCCATTAGGCAAACATTCCTACACTAGATGTCTATCTGATAGTGCTGTAGCTAAATTTAAGGAAGTGATTCCATCGGCATTAAATTCAGTTCCATGTCTCAATGTAACAGATGGCTCCTATGCTAACTTTAGTCCCTCCCAAATTGATCATCTTGTTGATAGTGCTGCAGGCTCACTACTAATAACACTCGACTCTATCGCCCCTCTAAAAAAGAAGATAATAAAACAGAGGAGGTTAGCTCCATGGTATAACCCGCAAACCCGCAAATTAAAACCAACATCGCGAAAACTTGAAAGGAAGTGGCGCTCCACCAATCTGGAAGAATCACGTTTAGCCTGGCAAGATAGTCTTAAAATTTATAGGAAGGCCCTCCGCAATGCCAGAGCAGCTTACTACTCATCATTAATAGAGGAAAATAAGAACAACCCCAGGTTTCTGTTCAGCACTGTAGCCAGGCTGACAGAGAGTCACAGCTCTGTTGAGCCATGTATTCCTATAGACCTCAGTAGTAATGACCTCCATGAGCTTTTGTATGATAAAATTCTAACTATTAGAAAAAAAATTCAGCACCTCCTGCCCTCAGTTGGTACTGACTTATCTTCAAACACAGGAACCTTAGAAACAACTGTAAAACCTGTACATTTAGACTGCTTTTCTCCCATCAACCGTAATCAACTAACTTCCATGATTTCCTCATCTAAGCCATCAACGTGTCTCTTAGACCCCGCCCCAACTAGGCTGCTTAAAGAAATTTTACCCTTAGTTAGCACTTATTTACTAGATATGATCAATCTGTCCTTATTAAAAGGCTATGTGCCACAGTCCTTTAAAGTAGCTGTAATTAAGCCTCTTCTTAAAAAGCCCACTTTTGATCCAGGGATTTTGTCAAATTATAGACCTATATCTAACCCTCCTTTTCTCTCTAAGGTCCTTGAGAAAGCAGTCGCCAATCAGTTGTGTGACTTTCTACACAACAACAACCTGTTTGAGGATTTTCAGTCAGGATTTAGAGTGCATCATAGCACAGAGACAGCACTGGTGAAAAGTACAAATGACCTTCTAATTGCATCAGGACAAAGTGGACTTGTCTTACCTGTCTTTGCCAGATCTTAGTGCTGCATTCTCGACAACATTGACCGTCACATTCTATTACAGAGACTAGAACATTTTATTGGCATTAAAGGTACTGTTCAAGCTGGCTTTTAAACTTATTTATCAGATTGGCACAGTTTAGCCACTTAATGATGAATCCTCTATGCACGCCAAAGTTAGTCACGGAGTTCCACAAGGTTCTGTGCTTGGACCAATTTCTATTTACCTTGTATATGCTTCCTTTAGGCAATATTATCAGGAAGCACTCCATAAATTTTCATTGTTATGCAGATGATACCCAATTATATTTATCGATCAAGCCAGATGAAACCAATCAATTAGCTAAACTTCAAGCATGCCTTAAGGACATAAAAACCTGGATGACCTGCAATTTTCTGATGTTAAACTCAGACAAACCGAAGTTATTGTACTTGGCCCCGAACACCTTCGAAACACATTATCTAAAGATATAGTTTCTCTAGATGGCATTGCCCTGGCCTCCAGCGAAACCGTAAGGAATCTTGGAGTTATCTTTGATCAGGATATGTCCTTTAACTCCCAAATAAAACAAACTTCAAGAACTGCCTTTTTTCATTTACGTAACATTGCAAAAATCAGACACATCCTATCTCAAAAAGATGCAGAAAAACTAGTCCATGCATTTGTTACGTCTAGGCTGGACTATTGCAAACTCTCTATTATCAGGCTGCCCCAATAAGTCCCTTAAGACTCTCCAGCTGATTCAGAATGCTGCGGCACGTTTACTGACAAGAACCAGAAAAAGAGATCATATTTCTCCAATATTAGCTTCTCTACACTGGCTCCCTGTAAAATCCAGAATAGAATTTAAAATCCTTCTCCTCACCTTCAAAGCCCTAAATGGTGAGGCACCATCATATCTTAAAGAGCTCATAGTACCCTATTACCCCACTAGAGCACTGCGCTCCCAGAATGCAGGGTTCCTTGTGGTTCCTAGAGTCTCTAAAAGTAGAATGGGAGCCAGAGCCTTCAGCTATCAAGCTCCTCTCCTGTGGAACCAGATCCCAGTTTGTGTACGGGAGGCGGACAACCTCCTCACATTTAAGAGTAGGCTTAAGACTTTCCTCTTTGATAAAGCTTATAGTAGGGCTGACTCAGGTGACCCCTGAGCCCCCCCTTAGTTATGCTGCTATAGGCCTAGACTGCCGGGGGACTTCCTATGATGCACTGAGCTCCTTTCTCCTCCTCTTCCTCTCCATCTGTACGCCCTCATATCCCATCAATGCTTGTTATTAATTCAACTTCTTCCCGTAGTTGTGTGCTTTCTCTCCTCTCTCTCTCTCCCTCCACTTCTGTTGCTTTCTGCAGGTGTTTCTGCCTCTGGAGCTGTGGAGTCTGGGTCTGTGGTTGCTGCCGCCTGCTGCCCCGTGCTCCTGCTCTGCACCCGCTGATGCTATTGCTGTTGTTGCTGTTATTAGTATTGCTATTATAATGTTGCTCTTAGTGTTGTTTCCGTTGGTGTTAACATCAATGCCATTACCATATCTATGCTGTATTGTGCTGCTGTATGTTCTCTTTCCTCCTGCTCTCTCTCTCCCGCTCCCCCCTTCCCCTTCAACCCAACCGGTCGAGGCAGATGACCGCCCACCTTGAGCCTGGTTCTGCTCGAGGTTTCTACCTGTTAAAAGGGAGTTTTTCCTTGCCACTGTCGCATAGTGCTTGCTCATGGTGGGAACTGTTGGGTCTCTGTAAATATAAAGAGTCGGTCTAGACCTGCTCTATTCGAAAAAGTGCCCTGAGATAACTTTGTTATGATATGGCGCTATATAAATAAAACTGAATTGAATTGAATTGAATTGAATCTCCTTCCCCTCTATTATCACGTCTTTCTTGGCAGCAGCAGTAAGATCGTCCGTAAATCTCAGGTTGTCCTGTGAGAAAGCTGCAGCCCTTTGCTTTTCTCCACTCCAGGTCACACGTTGATCTGTTGGAAAAGCGGGTGATGGTCGACCTCGGCCTCCTCTGTTTATCGTTGTAGCGACCCCGACGATGAACGATATCAATATCTACTCTGACCTTTGCTTGCCCCATCCCTCCCCCCCGACAACAGCACAGCAAATGTCGGTGACTTTGTTTTGGGTGATTTCTCGTTTGTCGTCGGGGATACCATGTTCTCTGGTATCTTTCTGCCTCGTTGATTTTCATCTCCACCTCCGACAGCCTGTGGACGTTATTCTCACATGTGGACTTCACCGAACTCATGTCAGATTTCAGGGTTTCGATCTCCATAAACACGAAGCCAGTGGATCTTTTCAAAGCGTCGATGCTGACAGTGTTACGGTTGATCATGCTCTCCAGATTATCGGCGCGCTGGTTGATAATGGCATCATGTTGTTTTGCAGATCAGTAAGCGTTTTGTCGTCTTTCAGCCTCTTTCCATCTGGTCTGGCGGGAGTATCGGGGTCAGACTCTGGCAGAGGCGACAACTCTGGGCTCTGGCTGCGACTGACGGAGCAAATATAATCCTGCTCGGAGAGCAGCGGCGGTCGTAAAGCAGGCCTGTAGTTTTCGTACCTTTGGGTGAGACTCTGGACGTTCTTGGTGGAGAACATTTCCTCTTTGTCTTTACGCTCAACATCGTGCTCAGACATGTTGACAAGCTAGCAATACAATGATGAAACTAGCTAGCTGCTGAACTCGGAGGAAAATTAGGTGAGATACAGAGAAAAGTTTAGTTTATTAAACTAACTAATTAAACTAACAGCTGACAGTTTGATTCTCTGCGTTTCCTTTCTTTGTGTTTCGGTTTCGCGCGAAGTCACGATTTAAAAACTCATAATTATTATAATGAACTCCATCTGAAGAGTTTCATGGATGTGGACAGTTTGACGCACCTTTCTTTAACTTTTACAATCAAAGAGGATATTTTTATATTTTTATATTTTTGACAGGAATGATTACATGATGCCATTAATGCAAAGTTAAAATCTTTAATTATTTTTGAAACAAACATTAAAAAAATAATTTCTCGTTTCGATTTTTGGAAGATGTTATTTTAACATGTTTTAGTGTTTATACTTTTATTTTTCTGTGTAATAAAGTTTCTGGTTTAATGACGACGATGATGATGATGGTCAGACTGTAGAAGAAGAATTTAAACCTGCTGATTTCCTTTCTAATTGTATTTGTTGGTTTGACGTCATTTTAGACCGAAATAAATCATTTAAAAAGCTCAATCTATATATTCTGTTAGAAAATTAATCAGCAACATTTCTGATCATCAATTAATCGTTTAAGTCATTGATGAAGCAAAACCAGTCAAACAGTCTCTGGTTGTACCTTCAATGAGGATTTTTATGGTTTTAATGTAAAAGAAGTCTGCTGACACACTTTAATCCTCCTATTTTATTATTATTTATTTAACACATCATTACTTAAAACATGTACAGAAAAATCCATATTTATGTGTTAAATACGTAAAGAAAGTATAAAATAATCATAAATGACGCTTAAACTAAAGGAAGTAAAAGTATTAAAATCAATCAGAAGAATTCAACTTATTCAAGTTCAGTGGTTCATCTGACCAGCAGGGGGCACTGTGGTAGCACTGACTGTGTGTGTGTGTCAGAGTGCCAGTTTATAATTAACACACACACACAGATCATTCATTAGCGAGTGTGTAAATGTTTGTGTGGAGGAATGAGTCGTGTGGATGTGTGTGAGCTTAAATTAAAGGTCAAAGGTCAGCAGCAGGAGGGTGGGGGGGGTCACTCAGGGTCACAGTGTGTGTGTGTGTGTGTGTGTGTGTGCGCACTCAGTCCAGTTTATTTTAGTTTTGTTTAACTTTGTGTTGTTGCTGCCAGCTTTCCTCCTCTGGAAGCTCAGTGTGTGATGCGTTCAGTGTCTGCGTGTTGTGTTCAAGGTCCTTGTGACGCAATCAGTGTCCCTGCATTGTGTTCAGTGTCTACGTGTCTCTGCGGTGCGTTCAGTGTCTCTGCGGTGGATTTCCGTGATTGAATGCTGAGCTGCGTGTTCATGTGTTCACATTTACAGGTAATCACAGTCTCAGTGTGTGTGTGTGTGTGATCTGTCGCCGACGTTGTCGTCGCTGTCAGGCCTCATTTCCGTGACGATCGGCGCTGCAGCTCTGATTACTCACCTGTCACACCGCTATCTCTCACACACACGTTCCCGTCTGTCTCTCTCTCTCACACACACGTTCCCGTCTGTCTGCCTCTCTGACTCTCACACACGTTCCCGTCTGTCTGCCTCTCTCACACACACGTTCCCGTCTGTCTGCCTCTCTGACTCTCACACACACGTTCCCGTCTGTCTCTCTCTCTCACACACACGTTCCCGTCTGTCTGTCTCTCTGACTCACACACACACGTTCCCGTCTGTCTCTCTCACACACCATTCCATTCAGATCCACCTCCATTCCATTCCATTCCATCCTGTCCTCCATTCCCGTCAATCTGCCTCCACGTTCCACGTCCTGATCTTGCCCCACGTTCCATCCAGATCCTGTCCGGTTCCATCCTGCCTCCTGCCCTCCACCGCGTTCCAGTCCCTCCAGACTCCACCTCCATTCCACCCTCCTGCCTCCATTCCATCCACCTCCATTCCGATCTGTCTGCCTCTGTCCACCTCCATTCCTCCATTCCATCCTCCATTCCATTCCGTCCTATCCCTCCTCCACCACCGTTCAGATCTGATCTTCCGTTCCAGATCCAGATCCATTCCTCCATTCCGATCTGCCCTCCATTCCATTCCATCCTCCACCTCCATTCCATTCCACCTCCTGCCTCCATTCCATTCCATTCCATCTGTCTGCCCTCTGACTCCCGTCTATTCCATTCAGATCTGCCCTCTGTCCAGATCTGTCCATTCCATTCCATTCCACCTCCATTCCCGTCTGTCCACCTCAGACTCCATTCCATTCCACCTCTGACTCCATTCCCCGATCTGTCATTCCACCTCATTCCATTCCCAGATCTCCCTCTCACACACACGTTCCCGTCTGTCTGGCTCTCTCTCTCACACACACGTTCCCGTCTGTCTGCCTCTCTGTCTCTCAGCAGTCGCCATGGTTACGGTAGTTTTGACGGACAGCTGGTGCGTCATTATGGGATTAAATCTACTCTTAAATTGTTCTGATGACGAAGGTTTTGTAGTTTGTAGAAAACAGTAAAAAGTCTTGTCTTGGTTCGACCACCAGGTGGAGCCAAAACATTTCTCTGTAAATGATTCGGTTGGTGTTTTTATTCCAGTTTGAGTCCAAAACAAGATCTTTCTGCCACACACACACACACACACACGTTCATGGTCCCCTCAGGATGAACTGGAATAACTGTTCATGTAGCGCCACCAGCTGGATCATCTGTGGATGAAAAGTTCAGGTTTTCACCTAAGATGAAATAGAAATTGTATATTTTTGTCGTAGATTTAACCCCTTAAAGCTCCGTCAACAAGTTGTGAAGTTTACTGTGTGTGTGTGTGTGAGGGGAGTGATGCATGGTGGGAAATCGTTTAGGCAGTACAGATCCTTCACGGATAAAATAAACCAGGCGCTAAAAATAAAAACTACTGCGTCATCGATAAATCGGCGTAAATCAAATCAACTTTGCATTATTCATCGCGTTGCGTCAACATTCCGTCAATCAGCGTCCGGCATCACTTTGCGGCGTCACGCGCGTCAGCGCGCGTCACGCTGGCGGCATCTCGAAAGAGCGAGATAAAGCGTCGAAGTGAAAAGAAGATCGAGAAGATCAGAAGAAAAGAATTTCGAAAGACTCATGAAGAAGAACTCGAAAAAGTCGATAAAGAACAAAGACTCGAACAAAAATCATCGAAAGCATCATAATAATATTCAGGTGAACAAAACAGGTCATTTTGGCGGCAATAATGTTATAATGCGATAATTTATAATGACAGATATTTCTCATAAACGTCTCTTTTCTCTCTTACCCGACTCTTCACAGCAAACTGAGGACCGAATGAATTACCAGGACTGTGAACGTCTGAATGTAGCTTCAACACTAGTGAAACTTCTGTCGCGCCGTCCAATCAGGAGCAGCCAGCTATGTAAACAGGAAGTCACTGTAGCGTCACAAGCTAGCATAACGTCCAAAAGTGACAGTTTTAGAGGCTAAAAGATAAACATTTGTTTTATTTGGAAACATCTGGTTATGCTAAGCTAACTGACGCTATTTGCTCCTGCTGTGTTATTTTAGTGAAATGTGATTTAAACTCCTCCAGACTGACGGTCATCATTAAATATTATTATATTATTAAATATTATTATATTATTAAATATTATTATATTATTATTATACTCCAGATTACCGGCTCAGATGTTAGCATGCTAACGTTAGCTTTGTCAGCTAGCTAACAACAGCTGTAAATATTTAGAAATGTCTCGTTAGTGTTTAGAAGTACATTCTGCTGATAATACTCACGTACTTTTACTGCAGTACAGGGTCTGAATACTTCCTCCACTGCTGCCTGTTAACAGACCGGGGGGGGGGGGGTCTAATTGATTTCCTCGTTTTCTCTCCTGAAAAGAGAGAGAGCAGGTCAGACGAGTGCAGCAGCGGGCGAGCGAGCAAGTGTCTGCATTACAGCGAGAGAGAGAGAAAAGAAAAGAGCGTTGAAGGGTTTGGCAGTGAAGCATGAAGACGAGTGTGTGTGTGTGTGTGTGTGTGTGTGTGTGTGTGTGACCTTGTCTGGCTGTGTGTGTGTGAGAGAGAGAGACAGCGAGGGGAGCGGGCGAGCGAGCGAATAGAAAAGGGGGAACCTTGAAACCGTCCTGATTCCCTCCTCCATTATTCTCTCTCTCTCTCCCACACACACACAGAGACGTCCTCTCTCGCCCTCGAACCTTTTTCCCTCTCTCTCTTTGTGTGTTCGTCTCGTGCCGTCAGCGCCGACCTCTGACCTGTTTCCCTCTGAAAGACGAGAGCTGAGCGAGCAGACAGGAAGTGCCGTTCGGTGTCGACACACTGGAGGCTAACCTTCATCGTCAGCTGTTCGCAGCAGTTTTAACTTTCTGTACTTCGACTGGTGACAAACAAACGTTATGTTACGTGTAACGTCGGCGAGCTGAGAACGGATAACATCACGTGTTAAATATTCCAGACTTGTGTAGATTTTTGACTTTTGCAAACTCCCGAGAGCTGAGATCTTGAGATCTTGAGGTCTTGAGGTCTTGAGATCTTGAGGTCTTGAGGTCTTGAGATCTTGAGGTCTTGAGATCTTGAGGTCTTGAGATCTTGAGGTCTTGAGATCTTGAGATCTTGAGGTTTTGAGGTCTTGAGATCTTGAGGTCTTGAGATCTTGAGATCTTGAGGTCTTGAGGTCGGTGTGGCTGCAGGATTGTCGGTTTGTAAAGTTCAAATTGCAGGTTTCAGATCCAACAAGCAGCTCGTTTGAAGCTGACTGACTGAAAATAACGGGAGTCTGCAGTTTGTCACACACACACAGACACACACACACACACACACACACACAGACACACACACACACTCGTCTCCAGCGCTGTGTACACAGACGGCCGATTCATCTCTCCCTTCACCAACATCAATAAGTGATGGCTGCTGTTTAAATATTCATCTGCAGCGCTGCTCGTCTCGCTCGCTAAACAGCCAGACGACACACACACACACTCACACACACACTCTCACACACACACACACACACTCCCTGCGGCGCATTAGCAATTCAATCCGTTGTCTTCGGCGCTAGGCAGCCACACACACACACACACACGGCTTTTATACAGGCACACAATCAGTTACACACTTTTTATACACACACAATTATGGAAAAACACACACAAACACACACACACACACACAGCAAAGACAGAAAACCAGAGAAGTGAGCGGCTGCTTTGACTGCAGTGAATGAAAGTGTGTGTGTTTATCACCACTTACAGAAACATCATGTGATCTTTCCCCAGAGTCACAGTCTCCAGCACATAGACAGATTTTCTACTTTAGTAACTTTCTCTCTACTGTTATTGACGTATCTGTTCAGAGTGTTTGTACGTGTCAGCTGGCTCACAGCCTACTGTAAGATCAATAATTACACTGAATATTCTGAGTACTAAAATAACGTCTAAACAGCGAGTTTCGTTTCTGCGTCGAGAAAACTGACGTCTGTGATGTTGACACGAGGTGTGAAACACACACACACACACACACACACACACACTCACACACACACACAGCTGGCTGAACCTCCTGTGGACTCATTCATATTTCATCAGGCCTCTCTCTCTCTCTAAACCTTCACCTGTTCATCTCTACCTCGCTCGCTCGCTCTCCGTCTTACAGGAGGAGATTTTTTCTCTCTAATTAAGCTCCTCTCGTTGCCATGGAGCTCCACCATAAAGGCGTGTGTGTGTGTGTTTGAAAAGCAAGAACACACACACACACACACACACACACACACACACACAGCCAGGTTTAGCGAGATGAACTAAATCACCGATCAGCTCGTCTTAAGGCAATTTCAGGAACTAATCAATGATCAATCTCATAAGCATTAATCACCGTGACATTTATTAAGAATTAACCAGCTAAAATGCCAACAACCAATTAACCATTTATGACTAACTAACCAATTTAATCACAAACCAACCAATAATAACATTTAACTGTTCTGTCAAAACAAGACGTTCGAAGACGTTTGGGTTTTGTTGGTTTTATTTTGTAAAACAAAATAATCGGCAGGCTGATCAATAATGACTGATAATCGGTATTTGCATCCCTCGTTTGTTAGTTTATATTTCGAATGATTAAAAAGTGAAATCTTTAGTGTTTTATTTTGAAAATCTCAGAGGAATATTAGTATTCTCAGTGAGGAAGAACGCAGAAAAAGGTGTTTGTCTTTTCCCTTTCGCTCGCCTTCAGCCTTTTATCCTGCCGAGTGTGTGTGTGTGTGTGTGTGTGTGTGTGTGAATGACTCATCCAGCGTCTGTCTACACACACACACACACAGGATGAAAGGGTGTGGGCGATCGACAGGGCCGAGCGAGGCCGACAGAGAGAGAGAGAGAGGAGACATGCATGAATGGACTGTTTCATATTAGAGAAAATAGTTTGTCACACACACACACTCGTATCCCAGCATCCTTTGCAGCCGTCCAGACAGCAGTATCAGGGACACAACGATAAAGTCCAGCATTTATTAACTAAGTACATTTACTCACCTTCATACTTCACCTGCTCCACCCTTCATCTGACAGCTTCAGTTACTCGTTACCTTTCAGTGGAGCTGCAACAATTAATCAATGAATCAATTAATCGATGGACAGAAGCTGAATTGTACCTTTTTTATTTTTATTTATTTTTAATCTCATTATTACCTGACGCTTTGGCACAGAGACAGACAGACAGAGAGACAGACAGAGAGAGAGACAGAGAGAGAGAGACAGGCAGACAGAGACAGAGAGACAGACAGAGAGAGAGACAGACAGAGAGAGAGACAGGCAGACAAGACAGACAGAGAGAGACAGAGAGACAGACAGACAGAGAGACAGACAGACAGAGAGAGAGACAGGCAGACAAGACAGACAGAGAGAGAGACAGACAGAGAGAGAGACAGAGAGACAGACAGACAGAGACAGACAGAGAGACAGACAGACAGAGAGAGAGACAGGCCGACGGTCCAATCAGTGGAATTTAATTTCCTGTCCGGCAGAAATGAAATGTTGCTGCGTTTCGCTGCAGCGCCTTTAATTAGAGGCTGTTTAACACACACACACACACACACTGAATAAAATGCAAATGAACATCCAATTACACACTTAAACAACTCAACGTAAACACACACGCATATAAACACATCACTTACTGCTGCTCTCTCTTTATATGCGTGTGTGTGTGTACTGAACTTTAATTGAGACAACGTATTCAGACATATTTCTTCTTTATATTTATTGGACAATAAATAGTTTGGTGACGAAAGCCAACAGGATGCTGAATATAAAATTACACACAAAGGTAACAAACAACCTCCCGACCAACACTTCACGTGACAGGAACTGCATCGTATTTACACCAGACTGCATTTACAAAGAACAAATTGAACAACAGTGATATCTGTGCTCATAAATTAAAAAAACGCATATTTACAGTTTACATATAGCACACACAATACTGTTACAGTCTCTCCACTGAGCATGTACTTTCCTTCTCAATGTCCAAATATGATGTTTACTCATTTACAATATTTACATGTATCTTTTAATTTTGTGTAAAATCGTTAATTTTCTTTATGGAATACTGCATTGTTGCTGACTCCTCTTGTGGTGAGGGAAACTCTTTCTGAAAGTCAACAAGAGTTGCAGCTTCTCGTTTCCCTGGTTACGTTGCGTTGTCATGACCTCGTTTTAACCCTGGCGCCCTTCCCCCCCGCCTTCCCTTGCTGTTTCTTTACGTCTCTCCGGATGGTACCTCCCCCCACTTTCATCCCCAGGTCCCTGATGTGGACTCTGACGTTGCCCAAGTTTCTTTGCCAGGCAGCGTCCATCTTTATGGTCTTACCTCCTTGGCCTTGGTTGTCGCAGGCTTCTCTTTTGGGAGCTGTGCTGGTGCCGCCCACTCTCTTTATTCCCTGGCGCTCCCACGTGTTAGCATCCACCGTAGCATTCGTCTTTGCAGGAATGGTGATCACGGCATTCTTACTTCGCAGTCGTTGTGGTTCCCAAACCCTACCATCAACCAAAGCACCTGGATTTGCAGTATTCGAAACCCTGCCAGTCTTACTTCCTTGATTTTGCCGCTTCCACGTGTTAGCTTCCACCGTACCATTTAAATTAGCAGGATTAGCAGTGTTCTTATTTCGTATTTGCTGTGGTTCGGACAGGGCAGTATCCACTTTGGTATCAGAATTCACAGCGCTCCTACTTCGTAATCGCTGTGGTTCCCACATGCTAGTACCAACTGCTGCGTCGGACTTGACGGGAGCCCTCCTGGTTGATTTATTTCCTTCCTGTTGTTCCCACATGCTAGAGTCCATTTTAGAGTCCGGATTAGCAGATCTAGCAACCCCAGTATCCTTACTACGCTGTCGCTGCTGTTCCCACATGCTACAGTCCATCTTATAGTCCAATTTAGCAGAATGAGCAAACCCAATATTGTTGCTTTGTTGTCTTTGTGGTTCCCACATGGTAGAGTTCATCTTTGATTCAGAATTAGCAGAATTAGCAATCCCAGCATTCTTACTTTGTGATCTTTGCGGTTCCCACATGGTAGAATTCATTGTCACGTTTGGCTTTGCAAGAACAGGAACCCCAGCATTTTTACTTCCTAGCTGTTGTGGTTCCCACATGCTAGCATCCATTTTGGTTTCAATTTTAGCTGCCAGAGTAGAATATCCAAGATTTTTAAGTCCTTGGCATTGTCCAGACCCTGCAGTCCTGTTTTGCAACGTATCCACTTTAGCCTCTGTCGCCTCCTGCTGCTGTGGTGGTGATGATGGTGGAATATGTTGTGGTGGTCTTGATGACAGTCTCTGTGATGGTCTTGGTGATGGTAGTGGGGGTGGCGTTGGAGGTGGCGAAGCTTCCAGTGAGTCCCAGCGAGTGTCCACGAACTCCAGGGAAGAGCCGAGCATGCCGGCCAACTCAGGGGTTGCCTCCACCAGCTCCAAAGGGTCCTTGACGTCCGGCCTGAAGGAGGCCAGCTCCTGCTCATCAGGACCCGTTAGGAGCTGCGACAGGGACGCCTGTCGGTAGAACTCATCCTCAGGGACGGACTGCACGTTGAGCTGTGGGAAGAGGCGCCGGAAAGACCGAGACGTCATCCGAAGTCGACCCAGGACGTCGGAGAGAAGGAGCCAGTTCCTGGGGCGGGGGGTGGGGGGGACAGAGAGACATTTTGGATTGAAATCAGTTCACTTCAAGAAATTATAAAGATTTTTGTGGAGAGGTGTTTCAATTTCTCCTCCTAGAGGGCAAGGCATGAGAGGAAATTAGTTTTATAGAAGCACGCAGTTGTGTTTGATTATAGATTAAACATTCAATGAAGGCGAAATTTGAAATTTGGTTTACACAAATGTCAGAGAGGGAAGAAGGAGAAAAAACCGAGGCACGTTTCTCTTTTATATATTCTGCTGTTGCAGCCGAAGACATCAATGGAGCGATTATTGATTCACAATGTCTGTCAATGTGTGTGTGTGTCAAGGGCAAAGGAAGCTTAACACACACACACACACACAGCAGTGGACAAGGCCACATGTTGCTTTGAAGGCAGTTGCTGCAGGAATGTCAAACAACCCAATGAAATGTGTGTGTGCGTGTGTGCGTGCGTGTGCGTGCGTGTGTGTGTGTGTGCGTGTGTGCGTGTGTGTGTGTGTGTGTGTGTACCCGGTGGCCTTGTACCCAGGAGGAGCCATTAATACGACATCAGACACGAGAGGGAAAAAAAATGAGAGCGAGAGAAGAAGAGAAAGAGAGAGGAGGAGAGAGGCGACAGGGGAGGAAGACGAAGTGGAAGCCAATTAGCCGCATCGCCACGGCGATGCAATCCTCGTTAACGACCTCTCCGTCTGTCCTGCCTTTATCTCTCTCTCTCTCTCTCTCTCCATCTCCTCCTCTGAGGGTTTTTCGTCTCTCGCTCACGCTACCCTTCATTCGCTCTCTCCCTCCTCCGCTATCCCCTCCTTTCTCTGCTAAGCTGCTTTCCACCACCTTAATTGGAGTGTGTGTGTGTGTGTGTGTGTGTGTGTGTGTGAGAAAGAGGGAGATCTGTTAGAACAACACTGAGAAAGAATGTGTGAGTGTGAAAGAGAGAAAAAAAGTGTGAATGAGAAAAGATGTGTGTGTGTGTGTGTGTGTGTGTGTACTGTGATGAGCACTATTTTATGTCAGTATTTGTTTTAGTGATAGTGTCTTTAGGGCTGGGCGATGTGGCCAAAAATGTTATCATTAAAAAAATGTTCACGTCAGTCGATATCGATAATTATCACGATAAATGTCAAATCATTATTTCTTTCAGGTTTAAAGGATGATTTTTGCCAGATGGTTAATTGTGGTTTTAAACTATTTTATTTTGTCAGAAGCCTTTGTACAGACGGGTTTAAACATTGTGTTTGTAAGTTTTGCTGATATGATAGTTTGAGACTGTCATTGATGAAACAGGTTTGTGGTGTTTCCCGTCTTAGCTGGCTGTTTTGTCGGACTGCAAACAGCCAAAATACCTGTGAACAGTTAACGACGGCTTCGCCCTGCTTCCAGCTGCTCATTGCAGCAGTGTCGCATTATTTTGATTCTGCTCCATCTATAAGCCTGCAGCTGCTGTGATTGGCTGTTCGTCTTCTTCTGTTTAATGGCAGGTGGCAACTAGCGTTTAAGGTGCAACAGTGCCCCCCTCTCCTGGTGTAAGGGTGATTTAATTATATTGAACATTTGTTATATTTCTATTGAGGAATATTCTATCGAGATTATCATTATGGTTTTATCGCCCAGCCCTAAGTGTCTTTAGCCTGAATATATTAGGCACCAGGTCCTTTAGTCCGTGTCCCATTAGTTCTAACACTGTATCTCCTCAAATAGAGGCCGGGGCCTTTATTTACCTGAACTGCAGGGACCAGGCCTTTATCTGAAGCAGGCTTGTATTAGAGGCCTTTACTTCTAATTCCCTCTGATGAGTATAATTGGTCATATTTTAGTAGAAAATACTTGATCCGCTCTGTTAAAGTTACTGCATCAAGCTGCTGTTGTGCTGTTACTCAACACTTCCTGTATCAGTTTCAAATTAAAAGCCCTCTCGCGTTTCAGTGCATGGAAACCCTTTACTCTTCATTTCTTGACAAGGCTTTAATTGTGAAACATTTGCAGGAAACGTGTTGTGGAAAACGCAGTGACTTGCAAGGTTCCCAGCTGCTGCCATCTTGTGGCGCGTGGACGTTACTACAACACACAGTTTGAGACATTAACACACACACACACACACACACCTGCAGTGACTGAAATCAGACACTTTAGATAGTTGCCGTGCACATAATACGACAGCCACCACAAGTTTATCCCCGGCCTGTATGTGTCCTGGCTTTTACTTGACTACCGGTTTTTATTTGAGGAAATATGGTACGCTTGGTCCTGGTTCCTTTAGTCCTGGTTCCTCTGGCTCTTCAGTCCTTGATCCCCTAATCGTAAACAGGTGTAGCCCTGGAACACCTGGTTGCGGAGTGTTTTTAACTCACCCCTGGCACAGAGACACCTGGATGTTGTAGCAGGGAAGCAGCGGCCGGTCCGACAGCTCAAACTCAAACACCTCCCTCCTGGCTCGTTGCTCCTCCTCCTCCTCCTCCTCCTCCTCTTCATCCTCCTCCTCCTCCTCTTCTGGTCCCGGCGGGTCAGCAAGAATGTTATACACCCCCCTCTCGCTGGACGGCTCTGAAAAACACAACAAAACCACCAACAGAGTGACATTCCTGATGAAACTCAGTGTACTTTTATCCTTGCTGGTTTAGCGGTAGCTCCTTTAGCTCCTTTAGCTCTTTTAGCTCTTTTAGCTCCTTTAGCGGGATGTCTTTTAGTGCTAGCTGGTTTAGCCCGACCTTGAACATAACTGTTTGACACGTATTTCTTTTCGTCTAACTTTTGTCTTTAGTTGTGTGTTACAGGCCTACTTCCTTTAATCCTACATTATTGATCCTTTCCAGATCTTCCCGTTTATCTCCCCTGATGATTTGATCCACGCGTTGTTTTGTGTGTGTGTGTAAACTCACCGCACACTGAGCTGCCGTAAAACTCCCAGCAGAGTCCTGGATCGCCCTCCGACCTTCCCTGGAGGTCGGACAGATAGTCTGCAAAGACAGAGAGAGAGAGTTAGTGGCTTTTGTGGTCGATCAAAAGAGCCGACCAATCAGAGAGGACGAAGGCAGCGAGATGCAAACAATAGAACCACACACACACACACACACACACACACACACACACAGTGAAAGATGGGAAGAAGAAGATGAGTGTTTGTGCTCAGACGGTGCCGGCTTGTCGCCGCGGCGCTTGGCGCTGAGTAGACGGATGCTGGCAGGAGTGTGTGTGTGTGTGTGTGTGTGTGTGTGTGTGTGTGTGGCAGTAAGCTGTTCTGGGATTCAACAGCCAAGCCTCATTAAACCCCTCTGGAGAGAGAGAGAGAGAGAAAAAGGGAGATGGAGAGAGCAAATACAGGCAGGGAATGATAATCAGACAGGCTGGCGAGCACACACACACAGACACACACACACACACACACAGACACACACACACAATTTCCTTCTTGTTTACTCCGACGTTTCTCTCATTCACTCTAAATCCGTTTAGTCTCGTTTTCTTTTTCACTGAATCTTTTATTTATGGATGTATTTTTTTTTTGCTGCTCCACGAAACCTCCACACTGAAACATCGCAACTACTATTATGGGATGGATTGTCATTCATGTTCCCCTCAGGATGAACTGTAATAACTCTGCTGATCCTCTGACTCTTCATCTAGCGCCACCATCAGGTCAACATGTTAATGTGTCCAAATACCTGCAGAACTAATGACTTTCCCATCAGTGTTTACTGCTAACTAGTTAATGTTAGCATGCTAACGCGCTAAGCTAAGATGGTGAACGTGGTCAACATCAGCATCACTGTCACTGTGAGCATGTTTAGCTAAAAGCAGTGCGGCCTCAGATCCACACGTGTTTCTGACAGAGCAGCTTGTCGAGGTGTGTTTGCTGCCCCTAGTGGTCGATATGAAAACACACCTGCTGTTACCACCAGTACGACCGAAATCTGAACGGTTAAAACTTTAAGGGATCATTTCAAAAAATGTTAATGTTAAAATAATGAATATTAGCTGATATAAATTGTTATCAGATTCTTGAAACTCTGAACTATTGATCTGTTACCATGGTAGAGCTGCCACATCATTAACTAAAGATTATTTCACTGATCAATCTCTCAATTATTTTGGGGGTTTATAGATTAATCTTTTAGTCTATAAAATGTCAGAAAACAATGACAAAAGTTCCATAAACTCATTCACTTCACTTTGATATGAAACAGAGAAAAGCAGCAGAAACTGCAACCAGAGAGTGATCAATAAATCATCTACATTCATTTTCTATTGACTAGGTGATCGATCATTTCAACACTAATTAAACAAATTAACGAAGGCAGCACTGGTCTGTGTGTGTGTGTGTGTGTGTGTTTCTCCCCCCTCCTTCTTACCCTCCAGGAAGGTTTCCATGGCAGCGCTGTGGGTCATGTTGATTGGTCCTCGTCCGGAGTAGGAGGTGAGGGTGGGGTCGGCACCGCAGGCCAGTAGGAAACGCACCACCTCCACGTGGTCGTTCTCCACGGCGTCATGCAGCGGTCTGACGAGAACCAGAAAACAAAACCAATTCATCCGACTGTTTGCTGTGTTGGTGTTGATTAGATCTGTGAGTCCTGAACGGCGGTCAGACTCGTACCTGGTTCCATCCTGAGCGCTGCAGTTGACGTCGGCTCCGTGCTCCACCAGGTGGCGTACGATCCCCAGCCAGCCGCGGGCGCAGGCCTCGTGCAGGGCGCAGTACCCGGCGTTGTCTCGATGGTTAACGTCGCAGATTCGCCGCTCCAGACAGTACAGCACCACCTCCTGGACACAAGGAGGCACCCGGACACCAATGAGACCAGAACCTCCGGACGCTCAGGAAGAGTAACGTGAGGAACATGATCCTACAAATTAGGATGCTTCGGACTACATCAGAATATTCATTGTCTTCATCAGCACCATTTCCTTTGTGCGACCCACAACCATTAATACTACATACTGCTCTCTTATCAGAGTTACCACTTCCCTCCGGCGCTGTAGAGGGCGCTGTGGACAAACCTACAGCGAGCACACCAGGAAGTGGACTGCATCTACACAGGCGGACGTGGACGATGGCCGACATGACAGCTCCCCAAAAGTGAAGCCAAAACATCTGGATCAGTATAGGTCATAAGCCCCGCCCCCTCCATGTTAGTGGATGGGACATGGGCCAAACTGAAAAGTCAAAGCACACGTCAAATAAAATGTTCCCAAAGATTGTTTCTGTCATTTCAGGTTCTTCTCACGCTGATGTTTGTTCAAGTGTTCGTTTTTCTGATCAGTTTGGTTTTAATTAATTATTGATGCTGATGGGGGTGTGACTTCATGATTGACAGCTGTGATTGGTTAAGACGGGTGTGTGGGCGGGAACTCGATCACTACTGCGCAGACTGTCTCCAAATGATGCCACCAGCACAAGATGGTATCCGGGGTATTTTGGCTTCATTTTGTACAGAGGGAGGAAGAGGAGACGCGTCGGTCATCTTTATAAACAGTCTGTGGGTCAAACGTGCAGTCGGCACCAAATTCACGTCAGTACAGACGTAGTACTACAAGTATTAGTACTAATGGTACTACGTCTGTAGTGAATCTGAGAGACTTGACGTGCATGTTGTTGTTTAGTGTTGCTGTTCGCTCACCAAACATCAGCGTCCACCAGCCTTAACGAGGACAGCAGGCAGCGCTGCACTCCAACTCCTTATCTTCTGACTTTAAGTTCAACAGAAAGTCTTTTAGAAAAAGGTTCCTCGGATCATAAACTCTCAGCGACTTTACTAACGATCTTTCAGTCCATCTGTCTCGCTGTTAATTAAATAATAAATTATAATCGTCTCCACCTTAAAGGTGCGTCACCAAACACCACAGAGGAAATGACACATTACTGGTAAAGGAGCAGTTCCACCTTAAGAGAATGAGACGAAGAGACGAAGGCCTCCCGCCCTCTCTTCTTCTGCTCTCGAAATGATTGCAGCTTGAAAAAAAAACTGTGTGTGTGTGTGTCGTGATGGATGACGGCTTCATTTGCAAACTGAGCTCGTTAGCTTCACCGCTGCACCTCAACGAGAGAGAGAGAGAGCGAGGCAGGGTGACACTTGTGAGCCCTGACAAGAGCTGTCACACTGCACATGAAATATTCAGACTGTGTGTGTGTGTGTGTGATTTTGACAAATGCCTGCACACACACACACACACACACGCGCACAGAGTTTTCTGCCTCCAAATGATTTTCAGACGTCGGCTGAATTTCAATAAAGTACGTCAGTGGCGGCTCAGCGCTGTAACTTTAATGCCACAGGTTCCGCTGCTGTAAACATGTTTGTCCTGAAGGTGGCGCTGCAGGGAAAGTGGTGCAGTCATTAAAATCTGAAGGGTTCCCCCTCTGGGGAGCAGGAGTGTGATGAACACATCTGATGTTAAAGTGGCGGGCAGATGTTTGTTTCATCGAGGTGAAAAGCTCAGACTTAAATCTGGTTTCTCCCTCTAACTCCAGACCAGCTTTACATCCATCAACATTTTAAAAAGGTTGCGTAACTCTCATGCTGCCCCCTGAAGAAGGCTGAGTAGTAGAAAACAACACCACAGGAGCGCTCTGACTCCGCCCACTCCACCTGTCCAGACACCTGGGTGCGTTTGTGTCTGGTTACCTCGTATCCCAGGCGGGCGGCGCGCTGCAGCAGCGTCTCTCCGGCGTTTTTGTTCACGATGAGTCGGCGGACTTCAGGAGGTGGGGGCCGGGTGATGTGTGTGTGCTGCGGAGAGGGAGGGCAACGGCTGGGCGAGCGAGACGGGTCAGAGACCTGTGTGTGTGTGTGGAGAAAGAGAGAGACATTTAAAGCGATTAGCATGCGCTCGAGGATCGTTTTTATTACCCACAATGCAATTAAACACACAAACACACACACACACACAGGCGCTCGCTCTCTTTCTACATCCATCCCTGTCAGATGTTTTCTCTTCAACACACACACACAACCCTAGTTTTCCAGGCTCGGTTGAAAATAGCACTGTCACCACCTCCACTCCCACGACTGTGTGTGTGTGTGTGTGTGAAGCTCAGGAGGAGGATTCGTCTTTAAAGTAAAAGACAGAGCAAACAAATGAGGACTCTCTCTCTTCATTGTCTGCATGCCTCGCTCGCCCCCTCTCCCACTTCTTCACTCTTTATTGCATGTTGTTGTTTATTGTTGTTTGTTGTTGCATGTTGTTGTTTATTGTTGTTTGTTGTTGCATGTTGTTGTTGTTGTTTGTTGTTGCATGTCGATCAGACTGAAGGCAGAAGACAGAGCAGCTTCGGTCAGGATCAGTGGAGTTCCTCAGGGCTCCGTTTCAGCTCCTCTTTTATTTCCATTGAGCTCGTTTCAGTTCAAACACGTCACCTCTCGCTCTTAATGTCGGGTTAAGACACGATTACAGGCCGAGCCGACACTCGCAGGCTGTCTGGATCTAAAACGGGCGTCAGCTGCGACAGTCGATGGTTTTATCCTGAATCACAGAAGTCGCCTCACGACGTCCCGACAGAAAGACGAGTCAGACGGAGCGTCTTCAGCTGAACATATGAAGAGAAACAGGAACGATGTTGTCGTCGTTACACCGCTTCAGACGCCAAGTTTGTTCCAGGAAGTCGTCCCGAGCGCCTCCTGCGTGAAAGATGCCAACGTGTAGTTTGTCACGTCTCTCGGCCAATTCAGATTCAGTACAGACGAGGTACCATTAGTACTAATACTTGTAGTACTACGTCTGTACTGAATGCTACTACGAAAGTAACCAAAGGAGCTCGTCATTTCATTCTTCTGACGTCCAGAGAAAATGTTGTGTTGATCCACATTACATTCAGAACTCCCTTTACATTTCTGTCATTTCAATGAATGTGTTGGTTGATTTTGTCCTCTGGATTATAGATTAACAATTCAGCTGTACATTTATTTTTAAGAATATTTTGATCTGATATTTTTGTGTTTGCTGAACGAGGATAATCAGAGGCAGGAAGCAGGAAGCATCGCTGAGCTGCTGACGCCACGGCAACCGTCTCCTCCACCGCTTAGCAGCCAGACAGCGTGTGCGTGTTAATGTGTTTGTGTGTGTAATGTGTGTGCGCAGGCGTCTGTCAAACGAAGCCGCTCGCCGCCACGCATCAGCAAACAGCTCTGCCCCGGAGGTGTGTGTGTGTGTATGTGTGTGTGTTTTCTAGCGCAGCAGACTCAAACAAGGAGGAGGAGGGTCGAGCGAGAGAGAGAGTGTGTGTGTGTTTTAGTGTGTGTTTTAGTGTGTGTGTGCGTCCTCGCTGCCCTGAGGAAATCTCCGGTGCAGCAGCTGTCAAAACGGCACAAGCCGCCGCCGCACACACACCAAAACACACTAAAACACACGCACACACACACACACACACCAAAACACACACAGTACATGTGGAGAATATTATTCTTCCTCCATAACCTTCAATTACTCCCTCCCTCGCTCTCTCTCCTTCACTTTAATCTGCAGTGAATTGAATTACTCACACGCACGCACACACACACACACACACACACACACAGTAAACACACACAGTAAATACACACACACACACACACACACACCGTCCCTGCTGAGTTTTCCCAGCGAGCTCCAATCAGGACGATAATTGCAGCGATTAACAGAGAGGAGGAAGGAAACACAGAAAACAACTCTTACAGTTCTCCTCTGGCTGCTGAAATCCTGCTGTCAGGTGTGTGTCAGGTGTGTGTGTCAGGTGTGTGTCAGGTGTGTGTCAGGTGTGTGTGTCAGGTGTGTGTGTGGATGTTCATGTTTGTGTGCGTAGTTAAAAATGAAATGACAAAAGATCGAACCTCAGTGGTACCGAGCGGCTGCAGGTCAGCGTTCAGTCTTCTGTTGTCTGAGATGTTTTTGTTGTGTTTGGTTTTACAGTGTAATGCAGCGGTGATGATGATGATGATGATGATGGTGATGATGATGATGATGGTGATGATGATGATGATGATGATTGAGAGTTTGGGGTTCAGACAGTCGAGTCAAACGAACGAAATAACGAAACAGGTGCTCCCCGACAACCTTTTCCCCCCCGGAGTCTACGTCTGATCTGCGGGTGCGTTTGATTTGAGCACTCGCAGGCTGAGTGGGTGCGTTTTAAGGGTTTACAGGACAACGATGAGAGTTTCCTCACTCACCTGTCCACTCTCCTCCTCATCGTCGCTCCCCTCCTCCCTCGCCGTCTCTCCTCCCGTGTGCTTCGTCTTGCAGGGGCGCTTGCCCTTTGGCTTGTTGAGGTCATCGTCGTGGCAGCGGAAGGGATGGGGGTCAGGTGAGGAAGAGGAGGAGGAGGGAGGAAGAGGAGGCAAGGAAGGGAGGAAAGTGGAGACCCGGCGGCTCTCCCTCAGCTTCTGGTGCTTGTCCTGGAGGCGGGAGGAGGCGAGGGAGGTGAAGGATGCAGGGGAGGGTTGCCGGGGGGCGGGGCTGCACGGTTGCCGGGGGAGATGGGCGTGAGAGGAGGGCGGAGCCACGTGGAAAACTGAAAGAAAGAAGAAGTCAGTCATCGTCTTCAGCCCCTGCAGCCATGCCAGCAGCTCTGATGATGAAAAGTCAGACGATCAATAAAGTTATTACGGTTCATCCTGAGAGGAACATGAACGATGAACCACATTTCAACACAATCCATCCCATAATAGTAGTTGAGATGTTTCAGTCGCTCCTGCTATTCTTTGTCTTACTCTAAGATATGGAACTACAGCTCCCATGATGCTTTGGGGGATGTAATGTATAATGTGCTCCATCAGCAGCTCCTGTCTGCAGTGGATCAACAGTCACTGATCACTGTGATACTGAAGGAAAGGAGGAGGAGGAGGAGGAGGAGGAAGAGGAGGAAGAGGAGGAGGAGGAGGAGGAGGAGGAGGAGGAAGAGGAGGAAGAGGAGGAGGAGGAGGAGGAGGAAGAGGAGGAGGAGGAGGACGAGGAAGAGGAGGAGGACACAAACTCCCTCAAACACACGTTAAATAAGTTTAATGTTATTTTGTTTTAATTTGGATCCAGATTCTGAAC
>SEMN01001592.1:0-40639 GCA_005408345.1 Macquaria australasica
CCATATATACCGGTCCTTTCCCTTTGTGCTTTGTCGCGTCATTGTTCGTGTGTGCCTGAGTTCCTGTGTTCCTGAGTTTGGAAATAAACCTTTGACATTTACCTGGCTGTCTGCATTTGGGTCCTCTCCCTGCTTCCTCGATGGCTTGTCGTGGCAAGGCTGCCTCGATGGCTTATCATAACACCGTAAGGAATCTTGGAGTTATCTTTGATCAGGATATGTCCTTTAACTCCCACATAAAACAAACTTCAAGAACTGCCTTTTTTCATTTACGTAACATTGCAAAAATCAGACACATCCTATCTCAAAAAGATGCAGAAAAACTAGTCCATGCATTTGTTACGCCTAGGCTGGACTATTGCAACTCTCTATTATCAGGCTGCCCCAATAAATCCCTTAAGACTCTCCAGCTGATTCAGAATGCTGCGGCACGTTTACTGACAAGAACCAGAAAAAGAGAACATATTTCTCCAATATTAGCTTCTCTACACTGGCTCCCTGTAAAATCCAGAATAGAACTTAAAATCCTTCTCCTCACCTTCAAAGCCCTAAATGGTCAGGCACCATCATATCTTAAAGACCTCATAGTACCTTATTACCCCACTAGAGCACTGCGCTCCCAGAATGCAGGGTTCCTTGTGGTTCCTAGAGTCTCTAAAAGTAGAATGGGAGCCAGAGCCTTCAGCTATCAAGCTCCTCTCCTGTGGAACCAGATCCCAGTTTGTGTACGGGAGGCGGACAACCTCCTCACATTTAAGAGCAGGCTTAAGACTTTCCTCTTTGATAAAGCTTATAGTAGGGCTGACTCAGGTGACCCCTGAGCCACCCCTTAGTTATGCTGCTATAGGCCTAGACTGCCGGGGACTTCCTATGATGCACTGAGCTCCTTTCTCCTCCTCTTCCTCTCCATCTGTACGCCCTCATATCCCATCAATGCTTGTTATTAATTCAACTTCTTCCCGTAGTTGTGTGCTTTCTCTCCTCTCTCTCTCTCCCTCCCCTTCTGTTGCTTTCTGCAGGTGTTTCTGCCTCTGGAGCTGTGGTGTCTGGGTCTGTGGTTGCTGCCGCCTGCTGCCCCCGTGCTCCTGCTCTGCACCCGCTGATGCTATTGCTGTTGTTGCTGTTGTTATTAGTATTGCTATTATAATGTTGCTCTTAGTGTTGTTTCCGTTGGTGTTAACATCAATGCCATTACCATATCTATACTGTACTGTGCTGCTGTATGTTCTCTTTCCTCCTGCTCTCTCTCCCGCTCCCCCCTTCCCCCTTCAACCCAACCGGTCGAGGCAGATGACCGCCCACCTTGAGCCTGGTTCTGCTCGAGGTTTCTACCTGTTAAAAGGGAGTTTTTCCTTGCCACTGTCGCATAGTGCTTGCTCATGGTGGGAACTGTTGGGTCTGTGTAAATATAAAGAGTCGGTCTAGACTTGCTCTATTCGAAAAAGTGCCCTGAGATAACTTTGTTATGATATGGCGCTATATAAATAAAACTGAATTTAATTGAATTGAAAACACCTCTCTGTTTCTTGTGTTATCAGCTTTATGTAGCCTACAGCTATATATATGGAGATGATAATGAAGCATGTTGCTTTATTTCCACATAATACCATATCATGTTAGTGTGACACTTGTCTGAAAGGTGCGCAACACTAAATACTCGGAAACTCAAAATATTGGATATATTTAGAGGTCTGCATGTATACCGAGGCAACACAACACTCAAACTATCACTTGAAGTGAGTGCTGAAGTGAAACATCTGCAGAAAGTGTTGAGTCTCATTAACAGAAGCTGAACAGTATTTTCTGTTATATAAGAGGAACCCAGGGCAGGAGAGAGGTGAGTATGGTCTCAGTGTGTCACTGTAAATAATGCTGGTAAAATAAACATTTGGCTCCAGCCCCAGGCTGGAGTGATGATGGTCTTAGTATTTCGGCTGTCTGCAGTAGTCTCGTCGAATTCTTCACTCAGCTTGAACTTGATCTCTGTAGTCTTGAATGTGCTCTCAGACTTGAATGAAATAACCCCGGCATCGTCCACACTGATGACCAGGCCACCAGCACCAGGCTCTAAGGATAAGCGGTTATAGATAATGGATTTTAGCTAAGAATCTATGGTAACAAAGCGATACAGCACCAGCAAGAGCACTGCCTGGGGTGGCAGATTTTTCTTGTCTTTATTCATGTTTTTTCTGTCTCATTAGGGACAGGCTAGGTGGTACTGTTGAGGCCAGAAGCCA
The DNA here is from genome assembly GCA_005408345.1 of Macquaria australasica. Taxonomy (NCBI): domain Eukaryota; kingdom Metazoa; phylum Chordata; class Actinopteri; order Centrarchiformes; family Percichthyidae; genus Macquaria; species Macquaria australasica. Next base: position 2,238 of record SEMN01001592.1, read on the forward strand.
TCAGACTTGCAGGAGCAAGACTTTACCTTAAACTGCAGCCATACTGATTCTGCTCAATTTACTTTTTAGTCTCACTTGGCCGAGGTTTGTTCAGCTCACAGAACTTCCTTTGATTTTGTTGTGGAAATCCAAAAGTTATAAGCTACCAAATATGTCCAAAAATGTTTTAAGTATATCAGGTGCTGGACTAATACATAAGTATCACAGCAATAAAGTCAGAACAATGAAGTGCTTGCTTGATACTGTATAAAGTGGTACAGACAACCATAGGAAAAAACCCCCAAGGCACTCCATCTTCAAGTGAAGTAATATTATAAATGTATTCTTCGAGCATAAAGGCAATCAAACAGACCATCATGTATAGACTCTAGGTCTTGAAGTCTAAAAGTATTGGTTGGGTATTTACAGGATTTATTTTCACTTTATGTAAATCACTTATTGTTATTATGCCTTATTGTAGATACATTTATTTGGTATGTATGTATGGGGCTATTATTTTAGCGCCCTCTATGGGTTACTAGGCCTTGGCATATAACTCAGAGTTTGCCTATCATTCTGGCGGAGGTTAAGGCTCACGTGAATACTGTTTTAAGGGAAAGCAATTTCAAATCAGCAGCTCCAAGGGGCTCAAAGGCAGTAGTTAGTTAGTTAGTTAGATAGATAGGGATAGTTGAACATGTGATCCTAAAACCATGTGCTGCTATTACAGCCTCCACCATTCTGGTTTCTGGCTTTCCACCAGATGTTGGAACCTGGTTTCAGGGATTTGCTCCCATTCACCCACAAGAGCATTAGTGAGGTCCAATACATTCCAGTTTATCTCAAAGAAAAACTAGTTCTCCCAATGAAAAACTAATCTGAAGTCTCCAGCACCGCAGTGATAACATGCTAAACTCCCTGGTTGTTATTAATGTCATAATTTCAGTATGTAAAATCATATAGATTTCAAGTTTAAAGGGACCCAAAAGCACAATGAGATCCCCCAATTACTGATATCACACATTAAATAATCAAATCATACTGCTACACTGCTTATGTTATGCTTATATTGTTATAAGAGTTGAAACTATTATTAAAGGAGGCTAAACATTCTTAATCCAATCGAATATATGTTGAATTGTACATATTTATTTCAATTTCCTATGATATATTTTCAGTTTTATTTATATAGCGCCATATCATAACAAAGTTATCTCAGGGGGGGGGGGGGGGTCTGATAAATAGGATTTAAACCAGCTTAGTGCAGTACATTTAATGCCAATTAAATGTTTTAGTCTCTGTAATAGAATGTGATGGTCAATGTATCGAATGCAGCACTAAGATCTAGTAAGACAAGTCCTTTGTCGGATGCAATTAGAATGTCATTTGTAACTTTCACCAGTGCTGTCTCTGTGCTATGATGCACTCTAAATCCTGACTGAAAATCCTCAAACAGCTTGTTGTTGTGTAGAAAGTCACACAACTGATTGGCGACTGCTTTCTCAAGGACCTTAGAGAGAAAAGGAGGGTTAGATATAGGTCTATAATTTGACAAAATCCCTGGATCAAGAGTGGGCTTTTTAAGAAGAGGCTAAATTACAGCTACTTTAAAGGACTGTGGCACATAGCCTTTTAATAAGGACAGATTGATCATATCTAGTAAATAAGTGCTAACTAAGGGTAAAATTTCTTTAAGCAGCCTAGTTGGGACGGGGTCTAAGAGACACGTTGATGGCTTAGATGAGGAAATCATGGAAGTTAGTTGATTACGGTTGATGGGAGAAAAGCAGTCTAAATGTACACCAGGTTTTACAGTTGTTTCTAAGGTTCCTGTGTTTGAAGATAAGTCAGTACAGAACTGAGGGCAGGAGGTGCTGAATTTTGTCTCTAATAGTTAGAATTTTATCATTAAAGAAGCTCATAAAGTCATTACTACTGAGGTCTATAGGAATACATGGCTCAACAGAGCTGTGACTCTCTGTCAGCCTGGCTACAGTGCTGAACAGAAACCTGGGGTTGTTCTTATTTTCCTCTATTACTATACTACTACTATAGTAGTAAGCTGCTCTGGCATTACGGAGGGCCTTCCTATAAATTTTAAGACTAACTTGCCAGGCTAAACGTGATTCTTCCAGATTGGTGGAACGCCAATTCCTTACAAGTTTTTGCGATGTTTGTTTTAATTTGCGGGTTTGCGGGTTATACCATGGAGCTAACCTCCTCTGTTTTATTATCTTTTTTTTTAGAGGGGCGATAGAGTCGAGTGTTATTCGTAGTGAGCCTGCAGCACTATCAACAAGATGATCAATTTGGGAGGGACTAAAGGTAGCATAGGCGTCATCTGTTACATTGAGATATGGAACTGAATTTAATGCCGATGGAATCACTTCCTTAAATTTAGCTACAGCACTATCAGATAGACATCTAGTGTAGGAATGTTTGCCCAATGGCGTGTAGTCCAGCAATAGGAATTCAAAAGTTAATAAAAAATGGTCTGATAAAAAAGAATTCTGTGGAAAGACTATTAGATGTTCAATTTCAATGCCATAAACAAGAACAAGGTCAAGGGTGTGGTTAAAACAGTGAGTGGGTTTATGTACACTCTGACAGAAGCCAATCGAATCTAGTAATGAGATAAACGCAGCACTAAGGCTATCATTTTCTACATCCACATGAATATTAAAATCACCTACAATAATTATTTTACCTGTTTTAAGGACTAAACCTGATAAGAACTCTGAGAATTCAGATAAAAATTCAGAGTACGGTCCAGGAGCTCGGTACACTATAACAAATAGAATTGGCTGTAGTGTTTTCCAGGTTGGGTGTGAAAGGCTAAGAACAAGGCTTTTGAACGAGTTATAATTTAGTTTAGGTTTAGGTTTGATTAATAGGCTTGAGTCGAAGATGGCTGCAACTCCACCTCCTCGGCCTGTGCCTCGAGGAATGTGAGTATTAATGTGACTGGGGGAGTGGATTCATTTAGGCTAACATATTCATCTTGACACAGCCAGGTTTCAGTAAGACAAACTAAATCAATATTATGATCTGATATTAGATCGTTTACTAGAACAGCTTTAGATGAGAGAGATCTGATGTTTAACCCTCTGAGGTCGCTGATCACGCCGGCGTGATCAGATCATGTGACTTGTTCAAGACATCACAGCGTATAAACAAAGTCACGTAGAGCATTTTTTTCAACTTTTGTCGAAAGTGCTGGCTTGAAACTCCATGCTTGTTTTTGTTTGGTGTTGATAGACCAAGTAAAATCAGAGATATTGTGGGAGAAAAATCCCAAAGATGGGCCAGATGTCCTCAGGATCTTCCCCACACTATAAGCACTTCAATACTCAAAAATAATTCAACTGAGTCAAAAGAGTTCAAATATGAATAGAGTTTACTGACAAATCAACAAGTACAGCAAACCCGAGTTAGTTCATGGAGCAACCAACAGTCAAGCATACGAGCGCACACAGATCTGAGTCAGTCCATGAAGTAACTGACAATCCAATGCACACGTCTTCTTTTATAGCCACCCCTTTCACCCTCCTTCTGTGGGCTGCTGACCTTGGCCTATTTCTGTGATGTTTTCAACCTGCTCTGAGCCAGACACTACGGTTTCCTCCCTTTTCTTCCCACTGTCTGATATACTCTAACCTCCCACTGCCAGCTGCTGCACTTAATTAAAAATACAAGACTTCTATGATTATGCCCACATCCAACAACACATGACTACATCATGATTATGACTGAACCTGACTGAACCTGACCATTATCAATATGATTGACTTTGATTGACTTATACATAATACTGTATTGATTATGACTTATTTGACCTCTCTGACCTTACCCTGCAATGATTCAATACTGATTCACTATTATACATCAATATTATACCACATTTGGTGAATAAAATTTCCCACAATATGATAGTTTACATTTTATATAAAAATCATATTTGCGCCTGTGTTAAAATATGCAAGATGCGATGGTGCAAGCGTTGTATTTATTTAAATATCTTCGGCGTTTTTTGTCATATGACGAAACGGAAAAAAATGTCCGAATCTGCTGACTCTGCTCTACAGGCTGAATATTTTAGGGAGTGGGGGGCAAGTGTGCAGAGAAGGAGACGCGGGAAGGAGAGAGGAGAGAGAGAGAGACGAGTGAGATATTGAGCTAGTTTTTGGAAGATTTTGAGTTTTGTCGGAGAAAAATGAAGCGAACACTAAACGTGGAGCAAGCCATCGAGTTGTTCTTTCAACTGGAAGACGCAGTTTGTAGCAGTTGATCGTCGGAATCGGAGAGTGATTTTGGCGATGATGAAATTGACGACCCGTGTGTTGTTATTGACGACGAGAGGTAAGACAAACTTCTTATGAACATTTATTAACTTTGTTTCGCTAATTATTCTCTTTGTAAACGTTGTAAACTCTCTTTTTATATGTGTATATATGTATATGTGTATGTGTATATACACTATTCCTATTCTGGTTCTCACTAAGCACATTACTACATTACTGTACATCCTGCCTGTTACTTTATTTATTTTACTGTACACCAGTCTACCTCAGCATTATATTTTACGTTATATTTTATTTTACTCTCATATATATTTTAATTCCTATATTTTAACTTTTGCTTCTCTGAATTTACTCATTTACTTTGTGATTTTCTTTTGTACACTTAGTATGAGCTTTGTTGAAGGAGCCTGAGAACAAGAATTTCATTGCCAACGACTGCTTCACTGTAACTGTTGTGCATATGACAAAGATCTTGAATCTTGAATAATCTTGAATCTTTTTTATGTGTTATTGTCATGCACATGTACAGAGATGATGAGCAGCCAGGAACATCTACAACCCCAACAACAAGCACACGGAGGGGGCGTGGGAGGGGGAATCAAACCAGGTCAAGATCTCCACAAGCCCAGTCCACACCAGCTTTTTGTTGTAAATAGTTGTATATAGTTTGATTTTATCTCAGTTTAACTTTTATATGTTATATTTGCACTATTTGGGAACCCCTCACACTCTGGGAATGCAAGGCCTGTAATGTAGCTTTGTGTCTAATTGTGTACATAAACTGTTTTGAAAAGTGGCATAGCTAAAAAGAAAAAAAACGCCTATGGCTACACTTGCTTTTTGTTGTAAATAGTTGTATATAGTTTGATTTTATATCGATTTTAGCTTTTATATGTTATATTTACAACCTGTGTTTACATTTGCAACCTTTAAAATGCTTGGTTGAGCATGTTTGTGTTGTTTATAGTAAAAATAACATCATTTTCCAAATCCGATTTTATGTGTTTTGTGTGTTTTTTGGGTCCAATATGTTGATACAGTATGTCAAAATGAAAAAATAATTGTCAGGTCATATAGATCATGTTGTGCTGAAAAAAAAGATAAACAATGGCATGGTAAACATTTTTTAATGTTATATATATAAAGGCAAAATCAAAAGTATTCAAAAACGGCCAAAATATCCCAGGACTTAAGAGTCCACATTTAATTCTCCTATTTTGTTGTACTGTTGCAGTGGAGGTTTTACTTTTTATTAGGTTTTTATGTGTAACTCCTCTTCTGTTTACTTTGGATTTAAATAATTTAAGTGGTGGGGGGGCAGACAACCTCTCTGTGGAGTTTAGGGTGGGTAACTGCTCTAATGGAAGCGCAGAGAAGCGTGTAGGACTGCAACTCTGCCTCCTGGTCTGGACCACAGACTATTAAGTCTATGGTCTGAACTCTGAGTTGTCATGGCTTTGGGCCACTAATAAATTCGGCCAGATTTCTAGATATGAGAGCGGCTCCATCCAAAGTGGGATGAATGCCATCTCTCCTAATCAGACCAGGTCTTCTCCAGAAAGTCCGCCAATTATCTACAAAGCCCACATCATTACCTGGACACCACCTCGACAACCAGCGGTTGAATGATGACATGCGGCTATACATGTCATCCCTAGTAAGATTAGGTAGGGGCCCAGAGAAAACTGTTGACACAAAGTTGGAAGAACACTATTCTCTAACATATCATTGTAGCATTAACATATCTCTTTATCTGAAGTAAGTGTTCCAAACCAAGGAAAACAAGGGTGTCCACATACTTTTGGCTATGTGGTGTATGTAAATGGTGTAAAATCTTTTTTTAAGTAAATCCATGTTACAACAAATGGATAAGAATATATTCACTTTTATTATTAAATTGTCCATCTTTACAATATACCCCTAATAAAACTGCAGTTGTACAAATCATTAAGAAGGAGAAGTAATCACATGACAGGGACTCAATGTATATGACTCAATGTATATATTTAAACATGTATGCAAAATGGTAAAAAATAAACAAAAAAACCCACTTATCTCTTTGGCCCAAATAAATATAAATAATTCATAAACAGATAATGTCAAGTTACCATGTGGTCTTTTGCTTAATTGGCCTGGGTAACTCCCAAAATGGGTACACCTCTGAGTTAATAATTGAATTTAATTTGTTTTCCTGGTCTGTTAATTTCCATCATACTTCGTGCAGTGCAAAACAACTCAGTGACAGAAACATTTCACACATTGCCTTATTGTCAAATGGCTGATGTGGTTGAACTATTAAAATTTCTACCTTCTTCCGTCTGTTTTTTATTGTGGGCTGAAAGCTAACAAGTTCCTACATATGGAAATGGGATTCCCTTGGTGCCAAAAAGAAAATAATAATAAAGAATAAAAAATTCTAAAATGTTGAAAGAAAAACTCGAGGACAAATTAGGCACTCATACAGTAGGCAGTATTGGCCCCCTGTTCCTCTTCCCTGTCAATACCGCAACATTCACCACCAAACTAAAAGATGGCAGCGAAAGTGCGTTTATCTTACAGGGCAGGCCTACTTCTCTTGATCCAGGTATCATTAAGTATATTCTACTGAAATACAGAAATATTCCGCATTTGGAGTTAGTAAGAAAATGTTCACATTCAGGAGATTAAGTTGAAAGATTCTACCCCTTTCTGTTTTTGCTTTAGTGTTCACAGAGCTGGAAGGTTCCCGGGCTGTTCGCAGTGTTCCTGGTCAACGTGTAAGCTCCATGTATGAGAGAGGGTATGTGGCTTAGGTGTGCAGAGCAACAGTCACTGTTAGATGTGATCAGATATATAATTCCTCATGTAGTCAGATGTAGACCTCCTTCATGTAGTCAAATGTAGTAGTCCTTCAAGTAGTCAGATGTAGACCTCCTTCATGTAGTCAGATGTAGACCTTCATATATTCAGATGTAGTATTCTTTCATGTAGTCAGATGTAGACCTTCATATATTCAGATGTAGTATTCTTTCATGTAGTCAGATATAGTACTCCATGTAATCAGATGTAGTACTCCTTTGGTTAGTCAGATGTAGACCTCCTTAATGTAGTCAGATGTAGACCTCCTTCATGTAGTCAAATGTAGTAGTCCTTCATGTAGTCAGATGTAGACCTCCTTCATGTAGTCAGATGTAGTATTCTTTCATGTAGTCAGATGTAGTATTCTTTCATGTAGTCAGATGTAATACTACTTTATGTAGTCAGATGTAGTATTCTTTCATGTAGTCAGATGTAGAACTCTTTCATGTAGTTGGATGTAGACCTCCTTCATGTAGTCAGATGTAGACATCCTTCATGCAGTCAGATGTAGTACTCCTTCATGTAGTTAGATGTAGACCTCCTTCATATAGTCATATGTAGTACTCCTTCAAGTTGTCAGATGTAGTACTCCTTCATGTTGTCCATGACAGAGTTGTGGAATTGCAACTCTGTCCTGTTGCCCGTCTCCATGCTATGGCGTTGCTCCTTCTCCTTGATGTTGTCCTTCATGTAGTCAGATGTAGTACTCCTTTGTGTAGTTGCATGTAGACCTCCTTCGTGTAGTCAGATGTAGTACTCCTTCGTGTAGTCAGATGTAGTATTCTTTCATGTAGTCAGATGTAGTACTACTTCATGTTGTCAGATGTAGTATTCTTTCATGTAGTCAGATGTAGTACTACTTAATGTAGTCAGATATAGACCTCCTTCATGTATTCAGATGTAGTATTCTTTCATGTAGTCAGATGTAGACATCCTTCATGCAGTCGGATGTAGTACTCCTTCATGTAGTTAGATGTAGACTTCCTTCATATAGTCATATGTAGTACTCCTTCAAGTTGTCAGATGTAGTACTCCTTCATGTTGTCCATGACAGAGTTGTGGAGTTGCAACTCTGTCCTGTTGCCCGTCTCCATGCTATGGCGTTGCTCCTTCTCCTTGATGTTGTTGTTGCTCCGGTACAGGAGGCGGGTCACCACGGCCAAGATGCATACCATGAGGAACACCACCACTGTCACCACACCTGAGAAACAGCCAGGACACACATCAGCAGGTGCCAGTCCAGTTACAAGTACAAATACTCTATTGGTTGTCATGCCTTAAACTGTGTAATATCAAATAATGAAAGAATTCTCTTTTTATACTGCGAAGAACAGATAATGACTCTTTTTGAGTTGAATTTACTTTTCTGGACATGTTGAAGATCCGACAGTCACCATTCTGTGCATAATGGTACGCAATTTACTTTGCATCACAATTATATATACACAATTTTATATATATATATATATATATATATATATATAAATTTTTTTTTCGTTCCGGCGCCGCTGTGAGTGGCAGCCTGTTGCAGCAGCTCCCGTTCGCGGTTTGAGTTTTTTGAGTTTACTAGTTTGCTAGTGAAGTATAGTCGTTCTTTTTTGCTATATATCTGTATGTATTTGCTATGTATTTTTAGTACTTGTTATTTTGCTATTTTTTGGCATCTTTGGAGTTTTTTGGACGTTTTGTTTGTCGTTTGTGGAGACGGGACTGCTGATGCCCTTAGAGACGGCGTCCATAGTTACCGCCGGCAGCCATGGTGACTCCATTGTTTACACCAGGGATCAGCTGTTAGCTCTCCGCCACACAGCAGTGCTACCACCCGGGGAGAGACCTGATGTGCCCCACGAGCTGAGGAGGAGGAGACGGGGAAGCCGAGCGGGGGCTCAGCGCCGCGCCAGGAGAAGACGTTATACACCCGTCCTCCCATCGATCATCATGGGGAATGTAAGATCTATCACCAACAAGATGGACGAGCTGGCGGCGCTGACCCGGCATCAGAGGGAATACCGGGAGTGTAGCATCATGCTATTCACGGAGACTTGGCTAACCGCGCTAACTCCGGATACGGACGTTTCAGTTAATGGCTTCCAACTTTTTCGGGCGGACAGGACGATGGAGAGCGGTAAGAGGAAGGGAGGAGGGCTGGCAGTGTTTGTTAATGACAGATGGTGTAACCCTGGGCACATCACTGTTAAAGAGCAAACCTGCGACAAGAACATTGAACTGCTAGCTGTTAGCATGAGGCCAAACTATCTACCGAGGGAATTCTCGCATGCCATCGTGATGGTAGCTTACATCCCCCCCTCTGCTAACGCTGAGGCAGCCTGTGATGTCCTGCTCTCAGCAGTAAGCAGGCTGCAGACACAACACCCAGATGCCCTCCTCGTCATCTCTGGTGATTTTAATCATGCCCCTCCGTCCTCCTCTCTACCCACATTCACTCAGTATGTTACTTGCCATACCAGAGACAACAGAATACTGGACTTATGTTATGCCAACACCAAGGATGCATACATCTCATTGAGTCTCCCCCCCCTGGGCAGATCTGATCACAACCTTGTGCATCTCAGGCCTGTCTACAGACCTCTTGTGCGCAGGCTGCCTGCTGTCCCACGCACAGTGAAGAAGTGGTCTAACGGAGCAGAGGATGCTTTAAAGGACTGTTTTGACACTACTGTATGGGACATTTTTAGTGACGCTCATGGGGAGGATATTGACAACCTCACAGACTGTCTGACAGATTACATAAACTTCTGTGTGGAAAACACCATCCCCACTAGGACTGTACGTTGTTTCGCCAACAATAAACCCTGGATTACTCCTGATATTAAGGCTCTCCTCAAGGAAAAAAAGAGAGTTTTTGTATCGGGTAACAAGGAGGAGTTGAAGAGTGTCCAGCGAGAGCTGAGGAGGAGGATCAGGGAGGGGAAAAACAGCTACAGGATGAAGTTGGAGAGTCAGCTGCAGCAAAATAACACCAGAGGAGTTTGGAGGGGCCTTAAAACTATCTCGGGCCATATGGACTCCAAGCCCCGGCCTGCGGGGGATCAGAAGTGGGCAGATGACCTGAACGTATTCTTCAACAGATTCGATCAGGCATCTACCCCTCCCCCTGCCCCGTCTCCTCTGCAACCATCATTACCATCTACCCTCCCTGCCTACAGCCCTCCCCCTCCCTCATCTCACCACTCATCACTCCCCACAGCCCTCAGCTTACAGCCACTTAATACACCCACACCACAGCCTGGGCTGGGCCCATCTCCCCATTTCACACCCGCAAACACCCCCCATTCAGCCCTCATGCCCCCTACAAGCTCAACCGGGCTGTTCCTCACAACATCCCAGGTGAGAAACGAACTGAGGAAGATAAGGGTGGGGAAGGCGGCGGGCCCAGACGGCATCAGCTCCAGACTTCTGAAGTCCTGTGCGGACCAGCTGTGTGGGATTGTTGAGCACCTGTTCAACCTGAGTCTGAAGCTGGGGAGGGTGCCAAAACTGTGGAAAACATCGTGTCTGGTTCCTGTGCCGAAGACCCCACACCCCAAGGACCTCAATGGCTATAGGCCAGTGGCATTGACCTCTCACCTGATGAAGACCCTGGAGAAACTGGTCCTTGTTCACCTGCGTCCGCTGGTGAGCCCATGTATGGACCCTCTGCAGTTTGCCTACCAACCCCGCATTGGGGTGGATGACGCTGTCATTTACCTACTTCACACATCCCTCTCTCACCTAGAAAAGGCTGGAAACACTGTGAGGATCATGTTTTTGATTTCTCCAGTGCTTTTAACACCATCCAGCCCAGGATTCTGGGGGACAAGTTGGAGCACGCTGGGGTGGACCATCACCTGGCAGCATGGATCCTGGACTACCTCACAAACCGACCACAGTATGTGAGGTTACAGGACTGTGTGTCTGACACACTTCTCTGCAGCACAGGGGCTCCACAGGGAACCGTTCTGGCGCCTTTCCTGTTCACCTTCTACACAGCGGACTTCACCCATAACACTTCGAACTGTCACCTGCAGAAGTTCTCTGACGACTCTGCCATCGTCGGCCTCATCACCAACGGGGATGATGGGGAGTACAGAGAACTGACCCAGGGCTTTGTGGGTTGGTGTCAGCAGAACCGCCTCCAGATCAACGCGAGTAAAACCAAAGAGCTGGTGGTGGACTTCGGCAGGCGCAAACTCCCTCCACCTACACCAGTGAACATCCAGGGAACGGACATTGAGATTGTGAGATCGTACAAGTATCTGGGTGTTCACTTGAACAGCAAACTGGACTGGTCAGACAATACGGACGCTCTGTTTAAAAAGGGCCAGAGCCGTCTCTTTTTGCTCAGGAGACTAAGATCTTTTGGAGTGCAGGGTGCGCTCCTGAGGACTTTCTATGACTCTGTGGTGGCATCAGCTGTCTTGTATGGGGTGACCTGTTGGGCCAGTGGCATCTCTTCCAGGGATAGGAAGAGACTGGACAGACTGATTAAGAAGGCCAGCTCTGTCCTTGGATGCCCTCTGGACTCAGTGGAGGTGGTGGGAGGCAGGAGAATGGTGGCCAAGCTATCATTACTACTGGAGAACACTTCCCACCCCCTACATGTCACTCTTTCAGCACTGGGCAGCTCCTTCAGCGACCGGCTGCTCCACCCGCGGTGTCTGAAGGAGAGGTACCGTAGGTCCTTTCTGCCTGCTGCTGTCAGACTCTATAATCAGTACAACTCCCGGTAATCTACACTTGACTGTCAGTGTGCAGACTGTTCACTACTATACTTCATCTACTGCTGTGCATTATCTTCATACATATATTGTATTCATGATGTTATCTACTTCATATGTTGCTGTGAAATATTTTTCATATACATGTATATTATATATGTGCAATATTTTTATCTTATCTATTTGTTCATACTTACAACTGCACTCAGTCACTCTATTATTTATTTCTGTCTATACTGTGTATAGGACTATTTTTCTATTTATTTTTATTGTATTTCTATATATGACACTTTTGCTGGCTGCTGCAACGCTAAAAATTTCCCCGCTGTGGGACAATAAAGGCTTATCTTATCTTATCTTATCTTATATATATATATATATATATATATATATATATATATATATATATATATATATAGTAACAGACCAGAAGAAATAATTAAGATGGAGGCAGATGGAGAGAGTGACAAAAAAAACAAAAACAGGTGGGACTCATTTTCTATAACCAAAAGCCAAATAAATGAGCACAAAAGAGGAAAACAGACCTGCTATTACAGCCACATCATTTTGGGTATCCCCGCCATGCTGCTCCTTATCCTGATTCGTTGTTGCAGCTTGATCTGAAGAAGCACAAGTGAGAAATTCATTAACTTTGTATAATTAGCAAATAAGCAGTGTTGCTTTAATGCTATTGTTCCACAACATAAACTGTTTGGTGTAAAACAATGAGAAACAGTTTCCATTATACAGGAGGGTGTCAGGTTAGTGTAAGTTTAACTCATTCCTGAATTATTTAAATGTAATAATGACATATTTATAAACACATGTAAATGTCTCAAAGCTGTGCAGCATGCTTCCCACTGATGGTGGAACCTTTGAAGAGGCAGTTTAAAAGATGAATGATATATTTTATTTTTGCTCCTTTATTCAGGGATTAGTTTGTCCAACAAGTAATCTGAAAAGCAATTTAAAAAATGATAAATCAGCCAATAAGGAGACAGGAACATGTAAGGTTCAGAACCATTCCTTTTATACTTATTTTGTTCCTTTTTTTTCTCTTTTTGGTCTGTAACTGATATATCTGACCCTGCAGATGGTAATCATCAGAAAACACTGCAGGGACTAGTGTTCCCAGCACTCTTCCCAGAAAGTAGCTGCTGGATGCCAAAAAGTAGTTACAAATGGCCTGTTGACATCTCACTAATGTACTCTCTATATATATTTATTGCATCCCACTCTCAGTGGATGTGTGTGTGTGTGTGTGTGTGTGTGTGTGTGTGTGTGTGGAGCTTAGACCTCAGACCCAAGCATAAATCACTGTATAATAATAATTATTAATAATTAATAACTGTAAAGCTAATAACGAATGCTTTGGGAGTCAACTTATTAACAATATTTCTAAGTAGCTACATGTCATGGTGACATCTCCATCATCTCATTTTAAGGCTACGTTTTCCTTGAACATTATTTTAGCAGTGGTTTCTGATTGGTTTCAATGGGTTTGAAGCATTTGGTGTGCTACTTATGCAAATTAATCACTACCTCACTATTTACTCTCCAGGGCTGCCCCATCCCACTGCCCCCTCACTCTTCCTACTAGGAGATATATGTCAACAATGAACTTTAACAACACTATACATTTCACACTGGAAAAACCTTCTTTTGGATTACATTTCAATGGATAAACTTTCTGCCTCCATTAAAAACACCCCAGCATATCATGATTCCATCTGGCAACCATTCATTAACTTCATGCATTTCTAATTCTATGGTAAACACTTATCCAATCACTCAATCCACATGCATAAACGCAATTGCACATACACAGACATACTCAAAATATAATATATACAAATATATTACAAGTACAACCACACACACACACATCAATGATTACTGTTGCATATTATTAGGGCTGCAAGGAACAAAGTCTTTCATTATCGATTGATTAGTTTCAGCCTTCCACCTTCATTTGACACCTTCCACCTTCACTCATTACATCCTTCTGAACAAATACTACATAATATTATATTATATATTATCTATCAGTAACTTTTTTTTCTTTGTTCCCTTTTGCCTTCTTTGTGTCTTTTCATTTAAAACTAGAAAGACAAGAAAAATAACAACAATATAATAACACATTCACAATAGACTGGCACACATTCACCCAGCTGCCTCCTTCCCGGGCTTTATGAATTTATTGAACTTATTTACCAACATTATTTATTTATTTATTTATTTACTCATTTATTTATTTCTCTCCTCCTCCTCGCACATACCTGCACATTCCTCTGGTCACAGTTAGGCATATATGAATATATACACTTTCACAACTCACTTTCATACATGCACACACACACACACATGTACATGTACAACATGTACAAACAATACACAAAAATAACTACTTTGACTTAACTGACAGTGTGTGTTACCTCGCAGATTGTGGGATGTGATGGAGTCTGCTACTGCTCCACAGTTTGACTGGACCAGTGGACCCCAGATGGTGACCAATGAGCTCCCTCGATTCAGCAGTGCTGCTTTCAGAGGAGCCACATGATTAAACTGGACTGAGGAGAGGCAGCCAATGAAACCCTTGGAACCTGCTTCAACTACCTCCTCTTGGAATTCGTCTCTTCCTAGATAGATAGATAGATAGATAGATAGATAGACAGACACTGTGTCATATCTAAATTTTAAACATCAATTTAAGTTTCAGATTTACATTAAGAAAATCAAATGTGAAATATCACCTTGAATAAAACAATTCACAGAATACAACCATGTCTTGTTATATTAGCAGATACAGGTTGCATAAAGCAACCATTTTGCAGAATCAATCTCTTTTTGTGTGGGTATATGCATATGTTGGGCATACACATACAAATGTCCATATTGGTCAGTCCAGCTGCTTGGTAGCAGGGCCAACCACGGCAAACCTGTAATGGTCTCCTCACTTTAGCTGTGTCCTCAGTGACTAAACTCATGTGTGTCTCTGTTTATAAAAATCTCTCAGTTCAGCTCTCAGTACTTTTGTACTTCTACCTGAATGTCTATGGTTTGGCTTTTGTTCCACTCCTGTCTGTATTTCTGCCTTATTTTACTGTTTACTGATCGCTTTCAGCCGTATCGGAGCTCTTTGGAGTTACTACTGATGCAAAGCCAACCTTTCCTGCTGTTGCTTCTCCACTTTAAAAGTTTTCCACTGGTGAACTGGAGGGATGCTTTTATTGTGAAGAAGTTATAGGAAATGCAATGTTTTTGTCAGTCAGCGGAGCTGCACTAGCAGTGCTATCCTTCAATAACAGGTCTAATCAACCAAATACAGCAGCATTCTGGGCTATTTGGTCAGCAGATCAGTTTTAAATATAATAATAATAAATAATATATAACTTCATCCTTGCTGTGCTGTGCAGTGGAAAAACATTTGCACTATGCAACTACCTCCCCTACTATGGAAAAGCCCTATAAATTGCAGGTTTGACTGTGTGGCAGTCAAAATGACTTGGCATGTCAAGGAATGGCTGACTTTACCAGGCTCATGTGAAAAGGCCTTTAGGTACATGGTGTATGTTCATAGGCTGGACTTCTTTCCATTTTTGCCTGTGTCCTTGTGCACAGAATATCAACTGTATAATAGATGTGACTCAACTCTATTGTATTCCGTGGTCCATTAAAGACCCTTCCACTGCTGTAGCGGTGAGAATATAAATAAAATATCCCTTAGTATTGATGATGAAGTCTACTTATTTGAAGTGCAGTGATCTCTGAGTACCAAGTGAAGAAAGGAAATGGTTGCAGGGAATGATACATTGTATTCCTTTTCTCAAAGAAAGCTTAACATGATGAGAGGACTTACTGATGACTTTGCCCAATGTCAAGGATCTGATTAAGATCAGCTCTGCATCAGATGACAGCGTGTACTTTCTGTGGATGTCTTGGTCAATCTGGTGAAGTGGCAAGTAATCAAAGAAAAAGCAGGTTACAAGAAATTTAAACCGAGATAGCAGCAGCAGTACTTTGCGATACATAAAAGACTGTATTCCTGATTGCTTCACACAAACCACTATAAGCCCACAATTAGCTCTTAAGTGCTTCAGACATTCCACTGATATGCTGACTCATACGCTTGACTCGACACAGATCAGAAAGTTGTGACTTAGTATATGCTTGCCAAAAAGACCATCATCTGTGTGAGCTCTCTAAAATCACTGTGGTATTTTCATTAGGTCCAGGTTGAACTGCCAAGTCTGAAATGCCTGTGGTGGTAACATTTATTATAGATGATGACTCTGCTGACTTCGGTGCAGATTGAAGGGACATTTTATGAATTTATTTATTTTTAATTTCACATTGCTCCTGTAGCAATGTCCGTGACCTGTTTTCATTGGGTCGGCATGGGTCGCAGAGTAAAATGCATAACAATGCTATGATATGTGGATTTATACGCTGGTCTGTTCAGCTCAAATGCTGTGTGCTACGCACATACTCATAGAACTGGAGTTACATCCAGTAACTACTTTTTTTGCTATGCTGGTCTGTTCAGCTGAGATCCTGTGTGTGGGGCTGTTTACCTCCCCACCCCTTCTCGCGAACCTGGACCTGAAAACGTGTTCGTGCTCTCTGACTGAGGTAACATTGAGCGTTAGCTGCGATTGCTGACGTTATCTTGGTAGCCGCGATTGACTCGCGGGCTTGTCCTAATGTGGATTAGGCAGCAAAGAGCATTTATTCAACATTGTTTTGACGGTGGAAGAGTCAGTAATGTGTGTGTTACGTAATGTGTTTGTTACATTACACTGGACAAATACAAGAAATTCCGTGCGTGCGTGTGTGTGTATGTGTGCGTGCATGCCTAATGTGATGGTGACTAGTGAGAGTGGTGATTTTTAATAATAATATCCTCTCTGTCATCTACCTCTATGTCTCAGTCAAGGCATTCATTGTTTGTTATTAGTAGTTTATAAATGTATGTTATGGCAATTTATGATGTATTTTTGTAAGTTTGGGTCCCAAGGAGAAACCAAATTTCTCTTTTGGGTCTCGAGCTGAAAAAGTTTGGGAACCCCTGTTATAATCGATTATTGTGATGCTAAATAAAATTGTGTGCTATTATACACGGAAATCATGACGACCGTCAGATCTACAACATGTCCAAGAAAGTGAATTTGATTAATCTACTCTTGGCTGGATCTTTGAGCTGCTGAATTTGTATGTGAAACTCTGCACGTCCATAGGATTCCCAAACTGTCAGTGCATCATGATGGGGAGAGCCCTGTGTTTAAAGGGGATGAAAGTAAAGTTAGTGAATGGAGGATCTGTGCCATGCCGCAGGGTTTAGGTAAATAGAGCCCCTTATCTCATAATTATGAGAAAAGCACTGTCAGTCATTTTCGAGGACCCTAAATACTGCTCTTCCAAAGGTAAGATGATGTTCAAAGTCAGAAATACAAATTAACTGTATGTTTCCTAAAATAATAATAATCATATAATAGTTTTTTTCTAGAGGACTTTAATTACATAACTAATACTGTTTTGAGAAGAAATAAGTTAACATTTTGCTGTGATGGTTGTTTCTTACAGTAGTTTGTGCAGTCGGTAGTCCTTGTATGTTTGCAGGATGAGGGTTAAGGTGGTTATCAAACATAACCAAGATAACGTCAGCAATCGCAGCTAACGCTCAATGTTACCTCAGTCAGAGAGCACGAACACGTTTTCAGGTCCAGGTTCGCGAGAAGGGGTGGGGAGGTAAACAGCCCCACACACAGGATCTCAGCTGAACAGACCAGCATAGCAAAAAAAGTAGTTACTGGATGTAACTGCATACTGCATAAGTCACATTAATACTCACATTCCTCGAGGCACAGGCCGAGGAGGTGGAGTTGCAGCCATCTTCGACTCAAGCCTATTAATCAAACCTAAACCTAAATTAAATTATAACTCGTTCGAAAGCCTTGTTCTTAGCCTTTCACACCCAACCTGGAAAACACTACAGCCAATTCAATTTGTTATAGTATACCAAGCTCCTGGACCGTACTCTGAATTTTTATCTGAATTCTCAGAGTTCTTATCAGGTTTAGTCCTTAAAACAGATAAAATAATTATTGTAGGTGATTTTAATATTCATGTGGATGTAGAAAATGATAGCCTTAGTGCTGCGTTTATCTCATTGCTGGATTCGGTTGGCTTCTGTCAGAGTGTACATGAACCCACTCACTGTTTTGACCACACCCTCGACCTTGTTCTTGTTTATGGCATTGAAATTGAACATCTAATAGTCTTTCCACAGAATTCTTTTTTATCAGACCATTTTTTATTAACTTTTGAATTCCTATTACTGGACTATACGCCATTAGGCAAACATTCCTACACTAGATGTCTATCTGATAGTGCTGTAGCTAAATTTAAGGAAGTGATTCCATCGGCATTAAATTCAGTTCCATGTCTCAATGTAACAGATGAAGCCTATGCTACCTTTAGTCCCTCCCAAATTGATCATCTTGTTGATAGTGCTGCAGGCTCACTACGAATAACACTCGACTCTATCGCCCCTCTAAAAAAGAAGATAATAAAACAGAGGAGGTTAGCTCCATGGTATAACCCGCAAATTAAAACAAACATCGCGAAAACTTGAAAGGAAGTGGCGTTCCACCAATCTGGAAGAATCACGTTTAGCCTGGCAAGTAAGTCTAAAAATTTATAGGAAGACCCTCCGTAATGCCAGAGCAGCTTACTACTCATCATTAATAGAGGAAAATAAGAACAACCCCAGGTTTCTGTTCAGCACTGTAGCCAGGCTGACAGAGAGTCACAGCTCTGTTGAGCCATGTATTCCTATAGACCTCAGTAGTAATGACTTTATGAGCTTGTTTAATGATAAAATTCTAACTATTAGAGACAAAATTCAGCACCTCCTGCCCTCAGTTGGTACTGACTTATCTTCAAACACAGGAACCTTAGAAACAACTGTAAAACCTGATGTACATTTAGACTGCTTTTCTCCCATCAACCGTAATCAACTAACTTCCATGATTTCCTCATCTAAGCCATCAACGTGTCTCTTAGACCCCGTCCCAACTAGGCTGCTTAAAGAAGTTTTACCCTTAGTTAGCACTTATTTACTAGATATGATCAATCTGTCCTTATTAAAAGGCTATGTGCCACAGTCCTTTAAAGTAGCTGTAATTAAGCCTCTTCTTAAAAAGCCCACTCTTGATCCAGGGATTTTGTCAAATTATAGACCTATATCTAACCCTCCTTTTCTCTCTAAGGTCCTTGAGAAAGCAGTCGCCAATCAGTTGTGTGACTTTCTACACAACAACAAGCTGTTTGAGGATTTTCAGTCAGGATTTAGAGTGCATCATAGCACAGAGACAGCACTGGTGAAAGTTACAAATGACCTTCTAATTGCATCAGACAAAGGACTTGTCTCTGTACTTGTCTTACTAGATCTTAGTGCTGCATTAGATACCATTGACCATCACATTCTATTACAGAGACTAGAACATTTAATTGGCATTAAAGGTACTGCACTAAGCTGGTTTAAATCCTATTTATCAGATCGATATCAGTTTGTACACGTTAATGATGAATCCTCTATGCACGCCAAAGTTAGTCACGGAGTTCCACAAGGTTCTGTGCTTGGACCAATTCTATTTACCTTTATATATGCTTCCTTTAGGCAATATTATTAGGAAGCACTCCATAAATTTTCATTGTTATGCAGATGATACCCAATTATATTTATCGATCAAGCCAGATGAAACCAATCAATTAGCTAAACTTCAAGCATGCCTTAAGGACATAAAACCTGGATGACCTGCAATTTTCTGATGTTAAACTCAGACAAAACCGAAGTTATTATACTTGACCCCGAACACCTTCGAAACACATTATCTAAAGATATAGTTTCTCTAGATGGCATTGCCCTGGCCTCCAGCGAAACCGTAAGGAATCTTGGAGTTATCTTTGATCAGGATATGTCCTTTAACTCCCACCTAAAACAAACTTCAAGAACTGCCTTTTTTCATTTACGTAACATTGCAAAATCAGGCACATCCTATCTCAAAAAGATGCAGAAAAACTAGTCCATGCATTTGTTACGTCTAGGCTGGACTATTGCAACTCTCTATTATCAGGCTGCCCCAATAAATCCCTTAAGACTCTCCAGCTGATTCAGAATGCTGCGGCACGTTTACTGACAAGAACCAGAAAGAGAACATATTTCTCCAATATTAGCTTCTCTACACTGGCTCCCTGTAAAATCCAGAATAGAATTTAAAATCCTTCTCCTCACCTTCAAAGCCCTAAATGGTCAGGCACCATCATATCTTAAAGAGCTCATAGTACCCTATTACCCCACTAGAGCACTGCACTCCCAGAATGCAGGGTTCCTTGTGGTTCCCAGTCTCTAAAAGTAGAATGGGAGCCAGAGCCTTCAGCTATCAAGCTCGTCTCCTGTGGAACCAGATCCCAGTTTGTGTACGGGAGGCGGACAACCTCCTCACACATTTAAGAGTAGGCTTAAGACTTTCCTCTTTGATAAAACTTATAGTAGGGCTGACTCAGGTGACCCCTGAGCCCCCCCTTAGTTATGCTGCTATAGGCCTAGACTGCCGGGGGACTTCCTATGATGCACTGAGCTCCTTTCTCCTCCTCTTCCTCTCCATCTGTACGCCCTCATATCCCATCAATGCTTGTTATTAATTCAACTTCTTCCCGTAGTTGTGTGCTTTCTCTCCTCTCTCTCTCTCTCTCTCTCTCTCTCTCTCTCTCTCTCTTCCCCTTCTGTTGCTTTCTGCAGGTATTTCTGCCTCCGGAGCTGTAGAGTCTGGGTCTGTGGTTGCTGCCGCCTGCTGCCCCCGTGCTCCTGCTCTGCACCCGCTGCTGCTATTGCTATTGTTGCTCTTGTTATTAGTATTGCTATTATAGTGTTGCTCTTAGTGTTGTTTCTGTTGGTGTTAACATCAATGCCATTACCATATATATTGCCTTACATCCCTATGTGGAACTGTATTGTGCTGCTGTATGTTCTCTTTCCTCCTGCTCTCCCCCCCCCCCCCTTCAACCCAACCGGTCGAGGCAGATGACCACCCACCTTGAGCCTGGTTCTGCTCAAGGTTTCTACCTGTTAAAAGGGAGTTTTTCCTTGCCACTGTCGCATAGTGCTTGCTCATGGTGGGAACTGTTGGGTCTCTGTAAATATAATGACTCGGTCTAACTTTGTTATGATATGGCGCTATATAAATAAAACTGAATTGAATTGAATTGAATATTTTATTCTGATAGGTACACCTATTGGCAAATATAGCTTTTAACCACAAATTGTTAAATCATAAGTTATACAGATTTTAGTGCACAGGTCTGTCTGTAGAGAACTAACACCTTACCTGACAATATCTGGTTGACACTTTTTCATATAGTTGATCCTGTAGTGTCACAGATTCTGGTCAAAATGTGTGATCCTATCTAAATCCTATGGGTTTACCATGTTTGGTAGCAGCTATCAAAATAAAGCATGCAATAAAGTATGATAAAAATGTCTGCACCAAACCACCAGTAATTATAAGATATTTTCTCATTATTATAAAATACAGAAGTTATAATTATTATTCCTTTTTTTTTTGGTGAATGCAAAAATCTGCAGAATCCTCACTGAACTTTGACAAACTACACATCATTTGAAAGCACAAAGCCTCACAATTAAATGAGTGTAAACCATTTTAAGATCCCAATATTGCAGCAACACACATACAAAATGCATGCCTGTAGTTTGTAACAGGCGTGCATACAAAACAGAATACAGAGTTAACTGCACAGAGCTACCTATGGAAAGAGACCAGGATGTGGACTTCAAGGGTTCAAGAAGAGTAACTACATGTTCAGCCTTGAAAAAAGGGAGGTGCTTGACAATCTATTCTTTTGTTGATTAGTATTAATATTCAAAATGATTCCTTGTATTCTATTCAGATTTTACTAGTTAGTCTGGACATTTTAACCTTTTATCATGATTTAATAATAAAAATATCAATACTGACTAGTAATATGAGGTGGGCTCAAACAAAACATTTAAAATCCATCCAGCCCTGTAACCTGGTGCACAGTTTATAGCAGACAGAGAGCTCACTGCATATCCACACGGACGACTTATTGTGTCCATTGCTCACCTGTACATAGAGGTCTTTGCCCTCACGGTGGAATGTGATTCGGTGGAGTTGTCCGTCTGCCAGGCTGCTGAGGATGGGACTGAACACGTCTGGGTTTCTGTGTGTCTGCAGGTGGTACCAGATCTGCAGACTTCCTACACAAAAACACACAAACAGCATGAAAAATGGTCTTGAAACAGACCTTGAAATCCACATCTGAGTACTTCAGGATAGTTATAGTCTGTTGAATGTTGTTGAATGTTGCTGTTCAACTGTCAATTACACCTGTGACAGCTGAAAAAAAAAAATTCAATGCTTTTTACCTTTTGAAAACCTCAATAATATTGTTTTCCAATCCTACACTGTTGGAAAATGTATGCAAAATCCCATTAGTTAGACAAATCAATGTTTCATGCAATGAGTTACATTACATTAACATGTTAAATAGAAGCTTAAATGGCTCATTTTGTTAACTCATTATGATTTGCTTGGATTAATTAATTTGGACAACAGAATGTTTTAAAACCATAAGACAATATGTTTATTTCATCAAGGTATTTAAGTGAAAGTTGGCAATGATAATACTGAATTATCGCTCGGCCCTAAAGCACATACTGTATATACACTGTGGGTCTATTTATGCATCCATGCTAAGAAAAATCAAATGAAACAAATAACAGAACGCAAACAAATGTCAGACAAAGTAGTTCAGGAACTAAGAAAAAACAACTTGTTTTTAGCTAAACCAAAATGTAGTTTTGATTTTAATGGATGGGATTTTGAAAGTTTAAAAAGCACATAGTGGAGGAACCACATCAGTTAATTTGGGAATAAGAGGTTTTATATGCGATAGCGTAATTATATAACATTCACACAATTACTGTAATTCTTTGTTTATGCTTGTTTTTGTGAAGAACATTAATTAACACCTACAATGCAAATGAAATAAGAAGGAAAGGCTACAGACTGCTCAGGCTGATGTCATGATCTTGTTAATGATTTGACAAATTGTGTTTCTTATGTATGGCAGTGTTGTGTTCATGCATGCTTGACGTTAGTGTTAATGTACTGTGAAATGTCAGATGTGTCAATACCATTGCGAGCCAGGATGACAGTGATGTACTGCTGGCTGAAGGTGCTGACAGTCAGCAGCATGGCCGGGCTCTGGGAGGTGATGAAGCTGAAGGCCACATCCTCTCTGACCCTGCTGCTGCGTTCTCTGGAAACACTGGAGGCCTGTGAGCTTCTGTTCTGCATTACTGAGAAGGGCTCCTGGAAGGTAAAGGTCACTGAAGACTCCCTGTCGAACGACACCGACACCTCTACACACACACACGAACACAGAAAACACTCTTATTATAACAGGAGATAAATCTCAGATAACTCATTATGAATCACACCAACACTCTAAAATCCTGCTACCCTCCTCTAGAGGTTGCAGTGTTTATTACACTCCACAATACAAGTTGAGTTAGACATAAACAACATACTGATGATGTCTCTATTCTTAGAGTGTTACCAGTAGTGGAGCTAAAAATATAGTTTATAAGTTTCTCCTGAGGGTGGCGCTAGATTAAAGGTCACAGGGTCATTCAAATGTAAATGGAGTAATGAGAAACACCATGCAATATTCAGTCAGTGATGCATTCATTCATTTTCTTCACCCCTTCATTCAGGTTCACCAGCTTAACAGCAATATGAACAAGTACTGTTCTGTGCTCATATTTTGGTCTTATACATTGTACATGTAGGTAAAAGCATGTTCTTTGAGACTAGACTCATGGATTTTATTTGATTTGTTACTCATGAGTCAGTCTCACCTTCTTTACAGGTGAGTCCTCCGTAGGCTGACTGCGAGCAGTCGCAGGTGTAGCCACTGCTCTTCTCGATACACCTCCCTCTGTTGTGACAGAGGCTGGAGCCACTGCAGTAACCAGGACAACCAGAGCTCACCCCCGGCACCATCTTGGCCCTCTCCTCCAGGTCAAAGGCCACACCGTTAACGGTCAGAGTCCTGATGCAACCCAGGAAGCCTCTCTGCTTGGATGCTGTTCCTCCTGGGCCAACCAACATACACTGTTTACTACACAACACAGCTTATACCAGGACTTCATAATCAGAATTCCCTTTCAAGTCTGATGAAGATTTACAACAAGGCTGCTTTGCTGCTCTATTCCACTGAACATCTCTGGAAGCACTAGTGTCATTAGGACTAAGTATGTCACGGACTAATGTGGATCAGGTTAAAGTCCTGACTTATCATAATGTAGTCACTCCACACTGCTTTAGATTTAAGCCTTTTACTTAAATTTAAGTAAAAATCATGTGACTTTTAATTAATCAGATAGTTTAATAGTTTCACATTCAGTATGTTTACATGAACTTAAGAAACCAGGTTACACAGGAAATCCGTTTACATGCACTGTAATAACCTGGTTACTGTAAATCCGCTTATACATGTAGCAGGTCAGTAATCAGATTTCTCCCCTACCCCTAATACTCCCCTATGGGTCAGTGACCTGCGGTGAGGTTCATGACTGGTGAGGCACTGACTCCTCTGGAGTCGGATGTAAAAATATATGAACCCAAAATAGAAGCTTATATTTCAATTTTGACTTTAATTGAGACATTTAGTTGTTTTAAAAGCTTTTAATTATGCTTTAATCAATTCCACACTGTTCAACAATATTATAGCAAGAAAAACAAAAGAATATTTAATATAAGGTCAAATTCGGTTCCCCATTGTGCCTATGGGGCTCAGCACTGCCCCCTATCACTGCGGCACGGTACTTTCTGCCTCACCCTGTGCATTTTCACTGCACATTTATGGCCGATCAGAAAGACTAAATATGTCACACACATTCATTAAATATATTAGACAGACTGTGGAACGTCAGCATGTGTAGTACATGTGTAATCAAACATGTATATTAGCGATATAAAGAGAGACAGCAATGGGCATGCGCCAACTGCCTGCGTCAGTCAGTGTGTGTAGCACAGTGCCGTCAGAAGT
This sequence comes from Macquaria australasica, assembly GCA_005408345.1. NCBI lineage: Eukaryota > Metazoa > Chordata > Actinopteri > Centrarchiformes > Percichthyidae > Macquaria > Macquaria australasica. Next base: position 27,232 of record SEMN01001592.1, read on the forward strand.
GAGGCACAGTTCATCGCTGCCTCACCTCGCCCTTCTCCCATGTATTTGAACAGGAAATGCGTAAATTTAGCGATTTTGACCATAGAAATGTTGAAATCATACAGAAAACAAATTTATAGAACAGTCAAATGGACAAATTGATTTTCTCTTATCATTGTTAGTATTAGGCGACTGCGTTTTGCCAAAAAATTAGGCACTGCCTCACCTGCCTCGCCTGACTGCACGTCACTGCTATGGGTGTGTGTGTGTGTGGGTTGGAGCAGACTGACGATGCAGAGAGAGAATAGACACAAACATACTGGGCCTTTCTCAAACCCGGACCCTCCCCACTCCCACTGCGTCACGGAGTGTAACTCTGTTTGTAGTCACATGAGCAGCTGAATGAAGGGTCCTTCATTAAGGTGTAACATATTATTACAGCGGCAAGCTTTCTTGACGAACTTCCCTCTCTCTAGCGGAAACTTCAGAAAATTCTGGGCATCCCCTCAAATACTGAGGAATTTCTACTCCTGCACCATCGAGATGCATCCAATGGCATTGATTGATTGATTGATTGATCTTAAATCCCCCAGTTCCCTGGTCAAAAGCTGTCATACCTACAAACAGCTGGTTGTTGAGGCGTAAGCGGTGGTGTCCGTCAGCCGGGGCCTCCAGAAAGCGGAGGGGGAGTTGGTCGACCTGCAGTGACGCCTCCTTCACATTACGCTCTGTCTTCACGTAGTGCCACTGCCTGTCATTCAGAGGGAGGTGGGACTTCACAGCCAGGACCGCTGGACCGTTTCCCACGTCAAAGGAGAAAGTCACCACTGAAGGAGCTGGGAGGTCACACACACACACACACACACGACATCTGGATCAGATTGAATCGTATGCTCGTTGCTTGGTATGTTCTTCTTGATCTTTATTATTTTCCTTCTGCCGCTTTTTTTGGCACATTTTTCAACGTAGAAACTTCATTCAAAGAACAAAAAGTTCAGCTCAATTAGTGTTAAAACACTTTTTCATGCATTTTTCAACTCTATCTAATCATTCATACTTTCAGCTAGAAACTCCATTCAAACTTCCACATCTGTGACAGCCCCAGGGCCTCTGCCAGGGCTTGGGTGTGTTGTGGTGTTGCTGTGTTTGTGTGTTTTTCACTGTTGGTCCTGGTTGGATGGAGCTGAGGCCATCAAGGAATTGGAGGCAGCTGGCCACTGTCTTCAGGATGTATAAAAATTACAATATGCTGAACGGTTATTATGGATTTGTTGGCCAATGACGCCATAACAATACTGCCTACCCAACCTTTAATCTTAAATTTACCCGGCAGTATATTTTTCTGCCAGTCTTCTTTGTTACAACTGTTATTTTGGTTATATTTGTTAAGTTAGATGCATCTTGGTTAAATAAAATTCCTTTCTTTTAGTAACTCCCTGCCTGTGCTTCCTTATTTGCTATGGTCTCAGAGTAGGGCAATAACAAATTGGGGGCTCGTCCGATTTAAGCACTAAAGTGTTAACTGTAGCCTATTTAATCTATGGTTGTGTAAGGCAGTGGTTGAGGATTGTTTTTTGTTTGTAATGTGGAGCGCTTTGGTGTGAGTTCGCACATTCCCTAGATGCCGGCGTAGGGGTGATGTAATAGTTGGGGGTTCCCTGACTAGAGAGGTCAGGTCCGGGGATTCCCTTTTATGCACTCACTTTGGAAGCTTGCGTGGGGAGTTGATTTTTTTTCTTGTTTTTCCTTATTTTCTGGTGCTGTGGGGGATGGAATCCTTTTGGTGCAAATTTGTTCCTTTTTGTAAACTAGTCATGGGACAAGGGAAGATAAGTTTTGACCTTTTTTGTGATTTTGCTGATTCCCCTATAGGAATAGCGTGTTTCCCCTTTAGGATTCGTTTACTTATGAATGTATAGTGTGGGGTGAAAGAGGTTGGAGCGGTTGTCTCGGGAGCACGTCCATGGTTGTGGCGGGGTTGCCAGCTTGCTGGTCGCTTTGCAACACTAGTAGGTTTTGGTGCATAAGTACCCACCGTCAGTAGCCCTTGAAGACTAGGGCTGAGTTATGTAGAGCGGGATAGGCAGTTAGAGGGGATGCTTGCTGATACTTTATGTGGTTGTTCTTATGCCTTGATTGCTCACTAGTTAGGTCAATACTGTACATTCTTTTGTTTTCTGGTGGCTAGTTGCTGTTGGTGCATTGGGAAGGTGTCATGGCAGGAGTAGAAGATTTCATTAATGCTCCGTCAGAGGCCTTGTTAGAGCAGTGTACTAGGAATCAATTGATAAAGATAGCTGATATAAAATCAGTGTTAGTGACAAAAGAAAGAAAATGTTAGGGCTATTGTAAAGGCAAATTTGTATGAAATGGAAGTTTTGACACAGCCACAAATGTCACCTGCTTCTCCTAAACTGGCTATGGCTGTTTCTTCTCAGAATTTGTTCCCTGATTTGGCCCTAAATTTTGAACAGCAGAAAGAATTGTTGCGATTGCAAATGCAATTCGAGAAAGAAGGAGTTGGCATTGGAAAGGGTGCAATGGCAAGCAGAATTTGACAAATCACTGGAAAACTGAGGCAGCAAACGGAAAGAGCTAAACTGGACTTAGAAAGTGAGAGACTGAGTTTAATTATAGAGGGTAAATGGTGTAACATGCCAGGGAATGAAGAGTCTGCTTGGGGCAGTGATGAGTCACGTGATATTTTGAATAGTTTGCGCTTGGTGCCTAAATTTCATGAGAACGAGGTTGAAACTTTTTTCACCCTGTTTGAACATGTTGCAGACGCGAGGGGCTGGGGTGATCCGGGCCACACAGTTCTGCTACAGTGCGTGTTGACTGAGTGCGCTCAGGAGGCTATTTCCTTGTTGACCGCAGGTGACAGTAACAGTTATGCAAAGGTTAAAGGTGTTGTACTGAAGGCGTATGAATTGGTCACTGAGGCTTACCGCCAGTGATTTCGAAATTGGAAAAAGGGGGACAAACCGTATCTTGACTTTGCCTGTGATTTAGGAACTCACTTTGGTCGCTGGTGTTTGGCGTCGGAGGTGAAGGATTATGATGGTTTGTTTAACTTGATGGTGCTTGAACAGTTTAAAAACTCAGTCCCAGAGCGAGTCGCAATGTACATAAGTGAACAAAAAGTAAAGACTGCGGCGGGGGCGCCTGCACTGGCAGATGATTATGTTTTGACCCAAAGAGGTAGTGGTGGTGGTGAAGCCCGCACTTATGCTCTTGCTGGGGGTAGAGAAAAAGGCCCTGCTGGGTTGATGTATTTCTCTGGGCGTGCCGGTGGAAGTTTTTACTCAGAGTAGAGAGTGGATTGTGGTTTCCGGGAGTCCAAAAAGGTCTGTAATTTTTGCTATAAAAAAGGTCATTGGAAAAAAGACAGTTCTGTACTAAAGTTGCGGAATAAGCAGAACGGAGCGCATGTGAAACCAGCTGCTTTAGCTGCACTAATTTCCATTGTAGTCAGGGCTGACCAGCCGAGTAGTGAATTAACATCTGTCATGTCCTGGCCTAAGTTCCTACTTGCCTTTTGTTTTAAAAGGACATGTGTCTTTAGTTGGTTGTGATGAGAAGGCCAGTGACCATATTATGGGACATGGGAGCATTTGATTCATTTATCGTAGCGTCTGCTCTGCCTTTTTCGGAGGAAACAGACACTGGGTCCTTTATACCTGTGTTGGACATGGGCATGTCTATTTTTCAGGTGCCGGTACATAAGCTTGTGCTCTATTCAGAGTTGTTTGAAGGTGAAATGAAAATGCCTGCTCTGCCTGTGGATGGGGTAATGCTGATTTTGGGAAATAATGTGGCTGGGGGACGTATCTGGGCTGATCAGCAAACACAACTGGTGGTTGTCCTGGTACCGCTGGGTAGTAAGGGACCTGATGAAAATGAGCAGCAGTTTCCTGAAGTGTTCAAGGCGTGTGCTGTGACGCATACCATGAAAATGGCCAGTCACGGGGTAGATTCAGTGGAGAAGGCTGAAGCATGGGGTGATGCCACAGAACTGTTTGCTTTATCCTTGTCAAATACTCCCTTGTCAGTCTCGAGTAGTGAGTTGGTGAGTGAACAATGAGCTGATCCCACGCTAAAGGAGCTGTTCCAGCTTGTTCTTCCAGCAGATGAGGTGAAAAATCGTGCACAGGGATACTTCATTCAAAACAAAGTTTTGTTAAGGAAATGGGTGCCACATGGCGAGGGTTTTTTGGGAGATCCTAATTATCAGATTGTCGTGCCCTCAAAATTTCGCGATTTGATTTTGCGTGTCTCATGATGAGTCGGGGCATATGGAAAAGTGTCACGGGTTACATTAAGACATGCCACACCTGTCACCCCTCTGTATCCCATTCCAGCTATTAGCCAACCATTTGAGCATCTGATTATTGATTGCGTAGGCCCTCTTCCTCCTTCAAGGTCTGGTGCGACGTTTTTGTTGACGGTTATGTGTCAGAGCACCAGATATCTGGCTGCATATCCATTACGCATTCTTACTACAAAAGCAGTGGTGCGTGCTCCCAGTCAGTTTATCTCCATCTTTGGTATACAAGAAGACTAGTGACCAAGGGTCAAAATTTTCCTCTCATTTGTTTGCGCAGATATTAAAACAGTTACATGTAAAGCACGACCAGTCCTCTGTGTATCATGCGCAAAGCCAAGGGGTGCTGGAACGGTTCCACCAAACGTTGAAGTCGCTGATGCGTGCTTACTGTGTGCAAATGAGTGCTGACTGGGAGGATGGGTTACCGTGGTTATTGCTGGCAGCAAGAGAGGTAACACAGGAGAGTACAGGATTTAGTCCAAACGAATTGGTTTTTGGTCATACAGTGCGTGGGCCATTAGCTGCTCTGCATAATGACTGGAAGGAGGCTGAGCCGCCTCAGAATTTGATTATGTCCATGGTTTTAGGCAGCGACTGTACTCTGCTGCAGAGTTGGCGAAGGAAAAATTGGCTTTTGCACAGGAGAAAAAATTCTAACTATTAGAGACAATATTCAGCACCTCCTGCCCTCAGTTGGTACTGACTTATCTTCAAACACAGGAACCTTAGAAACAACTGTAAAACCTGATGTACATTTAGACTGCTTTTCTCCCATCAACCTTAGTCAACTAACTTCCATGATTTCATCATCTAAGCCATCAACGTGTCTCTTAGACCCCGTCCCAACTAGGCTGCTTAAAGAAGTTTTACCCTTAGTTAGCATTTCTTTACTAGATATGATCAGTCTGTCCTTATTAAAAGGCTATGTGCCACAGTCCTTTAAAGTACCTGTAATTAAACCGCTTTTTAAAAAGCCCACTCTTGATCCAGGGATTTTGTCAAATTATAGACCTATATCTAACCCTCCTTTTCTCTCTAAGATCCTTGAGAACGCAGTCGCCAATCAGTTGTGTGACTTTCTACACAACAACAAGCTGTTTGAGGATTTTCAGTCAGGATTTAGAGTGCATCATAGCACAGAGCACTGGTGAAAGTTACAAATGACCTTCTAATTGCATCCGACAAAGGACTTGGCTCTGTACTTGTCTTACTAGATCTTAGTGCTGCATTCGATACCATTGACCATCACGTTCTATTACAGAGACTAGAACATTTAATTGGCATTAAAGGCACAGCACTAAGCTGGTTTAAATCCTATTTATAAGATCGATATCAATTTGTACATGTTAACGATGAATCCTCTATGCACGCCAAAGTCAGTCACGGAGTTCCACAAGGTTCTGTGCTTGGACCAATTCTATTCACCTTTTATATATGCTTCCTTTAGGCAATATTATTAGGAAGCACTTCATAAATTTTCATTGTTATGCAGATGATACCCAATTATATTTATCGATCAAGCCAGATGAAACCAATCAATTAGCTAAACTTCAAGCATGCCTTAAGGACATAGTATAGCTATTGTACTTGGCCCCGAACACCTTCAAAACACATTATCTAAAGATATAGTTTCTCTAGATGGCATTGCCCTGGCCTCCAGCGAAACCGTAAGGAATCTTGGAGTTATCTTTGATCAGGATATGTCCTTTAACTCCCACATAAAACAAACTTCAAGAACTGCCTTTTTTCATTTACGTAACATTGCAAAAATCAGGCACATCCTATCTCAAAAAGATGCAGAAAAACTAGTCCATGCATTTGTTACATCTAGGCTGGATTATTGCAACTCTCTATTATCAGGCTGCCCCAATAAGTCCCTTAAGACTCTCCAGCTGATTCAGAATGCTGCGGCACGTTTACTGACAAGAACCAGAAAAAGAGAACATATTTCTCCAATATTAGCTTTTCTACACTGGCTCCCTGTAAAATCCAGAATAGAATTTAAAATCCTTCTCCTCACCTTCAAAGCCCTAAATGGTCAGGCACCATCATATCTTAAAGAGCTCATAGCACCCTATTACCCCACTAGAGCACTGCGCTCCCAGAATGCAAGGTTCCTTGTGATTCCTAGAGTCTCTAAAAGTAGAATGGGAGCCAGAGCCTTCAGCTATCAAGCACCTCTCCTGTGGAACCAGATCCCTCTCTCCTCTCTCCTCCTCTTCCTCTCCATCTGTACGTCCTCATATCCCATCAATGCTTGTTACTAATTCAACTTCTTCCCATAGTTGTGTGCTTTCTCTCCTCTTTCTCTCTCTCTCTCTCCTTCTGTTGCTTTCTGCAGGTGTTTCTGCCTCCGGAGCTGTGGAGTCTGGATCTATGGTTGCAGGCCACCTGCTGCCGCCGTGTTCCTGCTCTGCACCCACTGCTGCTATTACTGTTATTGGTCTTATTATTAGTATTGCTATTATAATATTGCTCTTGGTATTATTTCTGTTAATATTAACATAAATACCATTACCACAACTATTACTTTAAATCTCTGTGTGGAACTGTATTGTGCTGCTGTATGTTCTCTTTCCTCCTGCCCCTTCAACTCAACCAGTCAAGGCAGATGACCGCCCACCCAGAGCCTGGTTCTGCTCGAGGTTTCTACCTGTTAAAAGGGTTTTTCCTTGCCACTGTCGCCTAGTGCTTGCTCATGGTGGGAATTGTTGGGTCTCTGTAAATATAAAGAGTTGGTCTAGACCTGCTCTATTAGAAAAAGTGCCCTGAGATAACTTTGTTATGATATGGCGCTATATAAATAAAACTGAATTGAAACTGAATTGAATTGTATAAAACTGCCCCTTCCTGCTTGCAGGATCTCTTGGTTTTTCCCCTTGCACCATGTTGCATTTTTGGTTTTGTTGGCATTAAAGCTGAGGTAAGCAAAACCTTCCGCCTCTCTCTCTGCTGCTTCGTATCACTCCGCTAAGCCCCTCCCACCAATAATGGGATTCAATTAGAAAAACCTTCAAACTCACTCATCTTCAACCTCTTCCCATTCATTCACGTAGAAATTCCATTCAAACTTTAAAATGTTCACAACCCTTGGGACTTTCCCACAGTTATTCAACTTTTTCATATCGTTCATTCTTTTTACACAATCGCAATTTTAGTTTCATGCAATTTTCAGAACTTCTCAGGTTTTTACAGAAGTGTGTATGGGACGGAATGTTCAGAGGCAGAGTGGGTGACATCACACACAGAGTGGAGAGGAATCTTCTTAAAAAATTATCCTCAACTTGCTCTTATTCCCACAATTTTTACTCTTCATGGAATCCTACTTTCCACAGGCTCCTACTTTCCACATCTTTCATACATTATGAATTTTATTCAACTTTTAAATCCCATTCATACTAATTAGACCCATTCCCACTTTTCCAACTCCAACTTCCTTGCATGTACAACCCTGTGTTGTATAATGATAAATAAATAAAACATGAACTTTAAACCTTGCTTAAAACATTTACTGCTACTTACTATGAAAGGCTTCGAGTTAATTTTGAACATCATTCTTTGGTACTGTCGAGGATCAGCTGTGCTCAGGAGAAAATCAATTATAGACCTTATTCTGCTACTGGAAACTGCAGCATGTTTTGTAAAAAAAAAAAAAAAAAAAGAATAAAAAGTAAACATTGTTTGAGAATTAGAGAACTTTAATGTCAGCAAAGCATGGTATGGTTGAGTGGAAGCCAGTAGGTAGAACAGGAAGTTGCTGGCATGGAACAATCCAGGCAATGCTGGCCTCTGATAAGTCAAAGTAAATTTGTGCACTTTATTTTCAGTATGACTAAACTGGTAAATGTTCTACTATGTTCACATGTTCATTCTCTAAAGGCAGTTATCTTAAAGCAGTAGACACTGAAACATCACTAACTCAAAAATGCCTCAAAAAGATACCTGTGCACAGCACCTTGGCCTCTACATGTGTCGTACTGATGCCAACGCCAGTGTCTGTGGACAGACCGACTGTAGCTTTCACCGGACCAGCAGAGACTGAAGCACTGGCCAGTTCTGCTTTGGCGAAGGCTTTGGCATCGGGAGACGCCACAGAGGCTCCTGCGTTCGTTCCACATCTTTCATACATTATGAGTTTTATTCAACTTCCCATTCATACTTGTTAGACCCATTCCCACTTTTCCAGCTTTTGATACTCCTTCAGCTGCTTCTTCATACAAATTAATGCCAGCAATGCAGTTTCGCTTCAGCTTTTCAACATCCAGTATTCACAACACCATTTCCACAGAAATCGCTTTCTTTAGTTTTTTTATGTTCTACTATATCATCCCTGGCTGATGGAATCTGATACAATGCGGCTGGAGGAGCCTGATGACCTGAATGGATTTATGAGGAAACTCAGCTGACAGCTCGTCAATATTTCACCAAGTCTCTGATGCTGCAGGAACCTGCAGTGAAACATTATGGCATCTAAAAGGTCCTGAGAAAAAGTCAGATTTCCTTCCTCAGATAAAGCCCAATCAATGATATGTAAAAGGTAATACATGAGCAACTACAACTAAATCAACCCATATTATCAATGCTGTAGGTTTGGTTTTAGAATGTGGAGGGAGTGGCAATGAAATCAAAGGATTGTTTGGTCGATCTTCACTTAAAAAAACCCTGAAACTGTCTGGGTGCTATGTATATATTCATATACATAAAGCTGCATACATACATTTACAGCATATCACTCTAGCAAATGACACAGTGACATTGTGACGTGTATTAAGGATGTGTCAAGCCTATCCTGAGGATCAGCATCGGGGCCAATTTGATCGGTCTCAATCATTTCTTTACTGTACTCCACTGTGTTTTGTCCACCTCAGCCTGCTAGTGTTGCAGTGTGCTGCTCTCCTCAACGACAGTCAGACTCTAACGTTACACTGCAAACATTCTGCCATATGCGAGTGAAAACTAGAGTGTGTGAATGTGAAAAATGATTTGGTTGGATCGGCGATGGACTTTGCTCTTGTCATGATCCCACATGGACACTGTGTGTGTTTGGTCTTGTGTCTGGTTTTATTTTGTATTCCCAGGTCTTGTCTCTTGCGTGTTGTTTGTTTTCCTGTTTTATTTTGAAATCCTTTCTGTCTGGTCTGTCTTGTTCCTGTCCTCATGTCTCATTTCCTACACCTGTGCTCCCTTGCTCACCTGTCCCTGATTGCCTCGTTTGCCTTCTCTATATATATCGGTCCTCTCCCTTTGTTCTCTGTTGGTTGATTGTTGGGTGTCTCTCCCTGCGTGTCAGTTTCCTTGTTTCCCAGAGTTCCTAGTGTTTGTTTCCTGCACTGTTTGGCCTTTTGTTTCTGTTCCACGGATCTGCGTGTAAGCATTTTTTGTTATTTAATAAATCATTCATCTACACCAGTCTGCTTGTCCCGTCTGCGTTTGGATCCTTTCCCTGCTGCCTAGATGGCTAACCTTAACAGTTCTGACACCCGGGTTGGCAAAATACATGGATTCACTGAGCTCTGACGGTAACAAATCTGTTATCTCTCCTACTTATTAGCAAAGATCAGTGTACAACACAGTTACCGGCCGAGCCTCCCCCTTTGAGGAAGGTGGGCTTGTGTGTAACTAATGCATGTGGTGTCTGGCAGATTTGTTATGGGCAGTGAGTCTCTCCCAGTGTGTGAGTAAAAGTAACAGCATGTGCCGCGGCTACAGTGAAGCACATGCTTTTCATGGGTAGTTAAGTGACAGTAGTCCAGATAAGCTCAGGTTCCAGTATAGTGGTTGTTAAAAGGGCTGTGTATTGCATACAGAGGAAAAAGCACCTGTTTTATGCAATGCTACCATGATGTGCCAAGGGGCCGAGAGTCAAGGACGTGGCCTTTTTCAGAAATCCTCAGGGCCAAGAGCAGGAGTCTAGACAATCAGATTATTTTTGTTGAAACAAGATACTAGCTTTATACTATACATGCTATGAAACACTAATTCATCTTGTAAAAGTGAACCAACACAGGGGTGGGAGGGTGAGTGGTTTTTATTTTAATTTTATTTAATTTCTGTCTTTGTTCATCTGTATGTCTGTGTCTCAGTTTGAACAAATATAAAACTGAACGTTTGTACTTTCAGATACTGTGTAAAGATGATGTGATGTCCCAATAAAACAAATTTGTTTTAAAAAAAATGTAGATAAAATAAATCTACACAGCATTTGATGAATTCTTATTTCTTTATCAAGTATATTCTTTAAGATCTTATCTTTACTACTGTACATAGACAGTGACAAAATGATACTCTGCTGTTGTTTTTGACAGCATGATATGTCATTAAGATTTCATCAGGCTGTACAGACCTGACCTGACGATTAGCAGACCTGCTTTATTAGGAAATTAAACTGTCAGCTACAGCATTATCATCTGAGAAAAGCAAAATAAGTGTTTGAATGGTGCTACTAATTATTATGAACATGCCCTCATACTCTCCTGTCCTGTTTCATATCAGTCTTATTCCAGATGGTGGGTGTCTGTTGATCATTCACTTACAGCTGAGCTCCACTCGGATGAAGTCTTTATGGCCCAGGTTCTCCAAAAAGACTCCTGAAGGAGAGCTGGTCTTGAAGTAGAAGGAGATGTCAGAGGCAAGCTCGGCCTGCAGGCTGGGGAAGAGGAGAGAGGAGGACTCCTGGTAGAAGGATGCTGCATTCCAGATGGACTCTGAAAGAAAATCAAAAGAAAGTGGTCGAGCAGGCTTCCTTGTAGGAGGCTGACAGTGAGGCAAAATCTTCAGTCAGGCATCAAGGGGGACCAAGTAGTTAACACGATATCAATTTTTCAAGGTTAAGGTAAGGAATCTTGGAGTCACCAGCACTAGTGGCCAGGGTGGCTGAGCTGTGTCTCATACTCATAGCATCTGAGGTTTTCTGTCACACCAGCATCAGTAATTTGACTCGGCTTATAGAGACAGTCTGACGTCATCTGGAGAACCAATCACCTCACAGATCAGCTAACCTCATACAGTATGTGCATTCAAACTCAAAGTGTGAGTTTTCTAAATACAGTTCAAAGTATTTTCCCTGTATTTTCAGTATAAACTCTTTAGTCCTGTGCATGCTCGCTGAAAATAACCAGCTGCTCCATGTTGAATGTCCAGTAAAACATAGAACACACACAGAGTGATATGGACAGGTCCTTTGTTATTGTTTGCATTTTTTTGTATGTGGCTCTGGGCCCTATTTTAATTGTGCAAGCAGTAGGTCTTGGGTGCATGGACTGTGTGGGCATCTCTACCTGCTATTTTGGTTCATGTCTATGCAGCAGCACACATTGAAATATTGTTGTCTGGATTGTGCACACATCAATCAACATGCATTTCAAGAATAAAACATGGAACAACTATTTTTGAACACATTACTGATCCAATGTCTCCCGCATAAACAGGCAGAATACCGAGTTATAACCAACCAGTCAGGTGTGTGTAGTAGAGGTGTGAATGGTTATTTTGTACCAGCCTGGTATCAATTGTGATTTATCAAAGTAAACAAAGTGGACAGGTGTGCGTAATTGTACTGTTCTCTGACGGAGCTCTTCTCAAATCAAAATATGTGACAACATATGTGTCCCGCTGCCTTTAGATGGCTGCAGGGATTTAATGAACTGAAGTAGAAGCTTTTCTTACAGTATTAAGCAGCTGTGGAAAAGATACTGTAAGAATCACACCTATTAATTTATAGATAAATGCAGACTGACTACCACTACTGCCGTTCCTGCTTTAACCACAGTAAACGTTAATTCTTGATGTCAATTTAAACACAGTTACTGGCTGGAGTCTCCTTTGTTACTAGACATCATAGTAATAGTCTTAATACTGTTCAAACCTTTTTTTTCCCAGATTTGTGAAACCCTTGTTCTATTTGTGAAAACACAAAAACGGGCAACTGAATGGCTTCCTCTCCATCCAGACCACATCAGACCAGGTCCAAAACAAAAACCACTGTACTTGCCAAGATTAAGACACACTATAAAACCTATTCAAAACCCCCTTTCAGATTTGCGAAGCTTTGCAAATAGAAAAAAGGACAATTTTAAGCACACTGGTTTTAGACCTCCATCTGATCTGATGGGGTCTGGATGGAAGAAAAGCAGTGATAGCCCTTTTTTTCTCACAGCCAGAATGAGAAAAGAGGACATGATGGTAAAGGTAAGGATAATTTTTGAACTTTGTTTGTCTCAGATCAACATCAAGCCTGAAAATTAAAGCCTCCATCTGCAACCAGAATCCCAAACTGAAGCTTCAACACTAAAGTGATGACCTACTGTCTCCATAACAACGCAGAGGGCCGATTTGGTAGACGGCCTCCGAGCCTGTTCTGTTGGTGTCTCCAATCATGATGTGGCTCACCGGCAGGTGGTCTTTATAGGAGAGGACTCCTGTGTCATTAGCCCTGTGACAGAAAAAAAACAAAACAGAGAGCCATCTCACTTTCAAGGTCCTGATATAGGAATGTATTCCTCTGCAGAGTAAACACATAAAAACAGAGCGATACATCACAATGCAGATAAGTGCCTGTGGAAAAATGCAAATGAAGCTCCCTAATGTGAAATCCCAGAGAGGAATGGCCGAGGTGAAGATTAACATACAGTATACAAAGAGATCCAGAGGGTATAACGCACCAAAACTGTGATAGTCTGTGCTTTGAACCATGATTCATTTTATCCATATTTTAATAATTTATGAACTGTAATTCATCATTTCGAAGCAAACCGTAGAATATGAAACTGAATGCTTTAAGGTTAAAACAGTCTTTAATCTGATTCTGGGTGTTTTAAAACTCAAAGGGCTCCAACCTGGAGTGACAGTCAGGTAATGTTTAGTTGGCATAAATTTTCAAATACATACAAATGCTGCTTACGCGTGTGTGTGTGTGTGTATGTATATATATATATATATATATGTGTGTATATATGTATATGTGTATATATATATATATATATATATATGTATATATATATGTATATATATGTATGTATATATATATGTATATATATGTATATGTATATATGTATGTATATATGTGTATATGTATATATATATGTATGTATGTATATTTGTGTA
>SEMN01001593.1:0-40444 GCA_005408345.1 Macquaria australasica
CTATGAAGAAAAATACATGCAGAATAATTTGTTTATGCTGTGAAAACCACTACCCGTTCTTGCTCCTGTGCTTGACTGCTGCCTTGCTTCAGTGCAACACTCCAACATACAACAGTGTACCCATTATGCAACATGCAACTGTTAAATATTCATAGAACACGTTTGCTGAATAATAGATCAATTTTTCAAATGTACAGTTGTGACACTAACATCAGTTAATACACAGAATGGATTGCGGCCACTGATAGTACCTTGAATTGCATATCACTTCGTTTCAAGGTCGGATTCACAAAGGATATTGCGCTAATGATATGACAGCTGCAAAACTTTGAGTGTGTTTGTGCTGAGTGCAATTTGCCCTTGTTTTGCATGTGATTGTAATTATCCATGTGGCAAAGAAGGCTATAAAGGTGGCTTTGTGCCAGGAACACAGTAGGCAGGACAATGGTAGAGAGAAGGAGAAAACTGAAATTTTCAGACCGTGAGCTACAATCAAAAAGTGATATTCTCCTTTGAAATATCGGCTCACAAGCACACCTTGTCAGGAAGCGTAGTGAAGGCAGCAGGGAAAAGGACCCAAATGCAGACAAACAGGGAGGCTCCAGCAGTTCAGTGATTTATTTAACAATTTAGCTTACTCACAAAGTACAAGTACAGGTAGACAGACAAGAAGGCAGGTAACTGGCAGGTTCAGGTACAGGACACAGAAGCACAGGGAAGACATCCAAAAACAGGAACGAGAAAACTAAGCACATAGCAAACAGTACACAAGCAGAAAACCTAAGCGTAACAAGCAATATGAACCCACCGAGAACAAAGGAAGGGGACCGGTATAAATAGGGAGTGACTGATGAGTGAATGACGTGCAGGTGGGAAGATGGGCAGGGAAGCTCAGGTAATGGGAATGAGGTGATTGCAGGGCAGATGGGAGTGGCAAGACCTTGAATGGCAGGGGGAAAGTCTGAGGGCATCTGGTGGACAAATGAAACACAGCACTGAGAAAACACAAATCTGGCAGGGGAGGAGTTAAAGAGAGACAGACTATGACAAACCTTGCATGATGATGCCTTTGCCTAGCTACAATCAATGCTGCCATGATCGTTGGAAAGTCTGGGCATGACACCCCTTATAAAGGCGCTTCAGTTACCACCATCTCTGCAATGAGACTCATTTGCATAGAAAGGGGCCAATTTTGCGCCAAATGTCTGCATATTCTACCTCATTTAAATAGGTGCAAATAGTATCGGAGCACCGAGAAGCTATTTGCTTGGCAGCACAGTTAGGGGTGCATTTCACCCGGAGGGGAAAACAGACAGCGACACAATATGCAACCAAGGGCTGACATGCTAACAAAATGTCTGTGGCTAGCTAAAAACATTAGATTTCAGCATGTCAAAGGATTAATTTAGCACCCTAAAATAATAAGAGAGGTCAAACTCAATATTGTCAGTCTATCTCAGTGTCCCTTCTCAAGCTAAGTTACTATAGTTAGCTAAGGCACTTGCAAACATAATACTGCATAGATTTCTGATTTAGCCACATTCCACTACACAAGTTGCATACTGTCAAAATGCTTTAGCTTAATTTACAGCAATATAGTTAGCCTAAAACTGACATTTGGATATTTGACTGCCCAGTGACAAAATGCTTGCTGCACACGTAGGCATACTGAGTGTCAGGATCCCACAGAAGATTCCTATTCTTCCTAATGATGCCTCACGTGTGGATCCACTTTTGTCTTCTTAAAGGTTCTGTTTTTCAGTTCAGCAGCTTATAAAAACTTAGTTCTGGGTTCTTTAGCCTGTTGGTAGTGTGTCCTACCACAAAGAAGCTTTTAAGCATGTTTCTGTTGTTTGCTAGTACACCAAAATGAGTGAAGGAGGCACCTTCACAAAATACAATCAATGGAGAGGCATGAATTGTTTTCCTCTCCGGTGTGGGCGGGACTTAAATGCGCTCTGTCTTTATACTGCACAAGCATTGCTTTTTATTCACCAGGTTTGTCCTAATACCCACACTTGCAGTCTTTAGAGCACTTATGCCGACAGGTAATATACAATTGGGTGATTGGCCTGAAAAAGTGCAGTACACTTAACCCACACTTAACGTAATACCACTTCAAAGTGATATTTAGAGCCAAATGTATCCCATAATTCACAGTGGCAGTCTACTGTATCACACCTGCCCAGTTGTTGGTGGAAATGCACATGTAAAATGGATTTAGGAGTGACAGTATGAAATACATTACATTTTAAATATAACATTTTATCTTGATTATCTCTGATAATCTTGATTTTATCAGAGTAAAACCGTTTAAAATGATGTCACATTAAACGTTCTATATTGGGTTTTCATAAAGTCCTTGTTATCCAGATCCATGCCGCATAGCTAAGTTACAGTTAGCTAGCAGATGCCTTGCATCGCTCTTGGCTAGTAGAAAATAATCATTAGTTATACACCTTTGCTTTGTATCATTAAATAATTTATTGTTGGCTAAAATCAACACTGTTTGTCATCAAACACAAGTTAGTATCATTATCATGGATCACGTTAGCTGGTGAAGTAATTTAGCAAGCTAGCCAACTAACATATCCACTCAGATATTATTTTGCTAGCAAGAATGTTAGCGAGCTAGCTGTTACTTAGCTACGCTGCATGGATCTGGCGTTGGTTGCTTTGTAACATTAGCTAATAAAGTTATTTTCAAATGGCAAGCTAGCCAATATACCAGCCAGATCAGCCGTAGGAATCTGGATGAATTAGTTGACGTTATCCACTCAAGACAGTATTTTGCTATGTTAACTAGCTAGCAGTTCATCCGCGTGGACTTTGTGTTGGACTCTGTGTTGTGGTGGGTGCTGGTTGTTTGTTGTTCACAGACTCCATTTTTAAGCTAACATTAGGAAGGGAAGTCGGGCTGGCGGCAGCGGATCCGCCGGTTCGACCGGTGTGCAAGGTGCTGCGTGTAGGCCCCAGAGGTGGTTGAACAGCCCGGAGGAAGTGCGCCCGGGGATAGCCTGCCAGAGCCGGGGAGAGGCGGTGTGAGAGCCCGGAGGAAGTTCGCCCGGGGATGGCCTGCCAGAGCCGGGGAGAGGCGGTGTGAGAGCCCGGTGTTTGTGGCTGTGGCTGTTAGACTGAAGCTAACGGCTGGATGGTCTGCTGGATGAATTACGCGCAGCTGTATTTACCCGCCCGCCCGCCCGGGCTAAACAGCCGGTTACATACCCAGCAGTGCGGGGATTCGTGCCCCAGCCGTGTCCCGGCACTTTTTCAGGCTATCCCTGGAGACGACCTTCGCCATCTTCTCCGCCTTCACTTGCATTTGGTGCAGGACCACCTTTTTTGTGATGTTGGTGAGGGCCGATTTGACGTCTCTCACCACGCCGGTCAGCTGGGCCTGGGACAGGCGGCAGAGGGGAGGGGGGGGTCTCCTTCATATATTGGAGGAATTGGTACACGTTTCTCATATAAAAGTTCGCCGTTGTCACCGTCTTGCCCGTAGTCAGGAGATGGGAGGACCATCTGTTAAATTAAAAAAAAAAAGAAAAAAGCACAAAGCACAAGGTCAGGGACCACGGGCCGGGCAGCAACCCGAGAAATGATTATGAAAGCCGGTCACACTCACTACTTTCTGATCTGGGCCCCGTCATCCAGAAACATCCAGCTGCGTAGGTTGCGTTTTCCCGTGGCCATGAAATAAACAAAAGACTTCACGCGGCTCACCTTGGAGTAGGCGTTTTCGAGATGCTTGGTAGAAGGGCAGATTCCCTCCTGGTAATGTTGGTAATCCTCCAAGTAACTTTCAATGTATTTGGGGAAGATCAGATGGCGCAGACCCGGCATTCTTCCACTACTTTGGAAGAGCCTGCTGTAATCCCCCTCCTCGCCCGATCCTTCCTCCTCCTCCTCCACCACAGCCGCGGCCCGTTCCCCCTCCTCCTCCTCCTCCTCATCCGCCGCCCCCTGCAGCAGATCCGTCCACTCTGTCACCACGCCGGACCCGGTCGTTCTGCAACCGGAGACGGCCTGTGACAGCCGCCTGTATTTTTTCCGGAGGTCGGCCAGTTCCATAACCAGCCTCTGGTTCTTCCTCCACCTCTCCGTGCATCCCGGGTCGCTGCACGTGGGCGGCCGCGGCTCTTCCTGCACCCGGCATGCCAAACGCGCGTCATCGCCCTCCTCTCGTGCCACCAGGTCCAAGCCGGAGACCATGGCAGGTGAGGGGGTTTTGGCACGGAGCGCAGCCAGGAGGGCGATAGTTTTATTTCTCCTTACCCTATTTAAGTGGACCTCCGCCTCTTCTTTGCTGAGCTCCGGGTGGCTTTCCCTCAGGTGCCTGTCCAGTCTCGTGCTTTTGTACGCGCATCCAGAGACCGGACAGGCAAGGTCCCTGATGTTTACCCTTCGGGCGGCGTGGTTTAGGAGAATCCTCCGCTCATCCAGGTTCGCCACATTGTGTGTCCGTCTGAAGTGATTGGACAGTGCCGCAAAAGCCTTGAAACAGAGAGGGCAGGTGGAGGACTTCTTTGGAAGTGTCATTGCTGAAGAAAAAAAAAAGCGATTAGACCGCTGTGATAAACATGCAATTTCCCATCGAAATCGGGGAGAAGAGAAACACAACCTGCCGGGCTGTCTCTGCTAAAGCGCAGCTGACATCTCTGGAGGTTGTGAAGCGCGTTCATAGCTGTCTCTCCACAGGCCGTGTCTCGCCGCGTTTTACGCACGGGAGACGCACTGCCTGCCGGGCTGTCTCTGCTAAAGCGCAGCTGACATCTCTGGAGGCTGTGAAGCGCGTTCATAGCTAGTGACGCACGGGCCCCTCTGCCCGTCAGCCAGTTCCATGAGACCGGGGTGATCCCGTGATGCACGGGCCCCTCTGCCCTTCAGCCAGTTCCATGAGAGCGGGGTGATCCCGTGACGCACGGCCCTCTCTGCCCATCAGCCAGTTCCATGAGACCGGGGTGAGCCCGTGACGCACGTGCCCCTCTGCCCGTCAGCCAGTTCCAGGGCACCGTATTAAATCAAATATCACGGTCCTCCATAGGCCGTTGCTCGGCGAGTTTTATGCAGAGGAACGCACACTCTCTGCCGGGAAGGCTAAGCTGATGGCCCCTGAAATCTCTGGAGGTGGTGAATCACGTCCACAGCCAGCTCCAGAGTGAGCCATGAACGCTGGCTCTATCCTGTGCGCATAACACTGAAGCTCTCCCCCCCTGCTGAATTAAATTTAAAATAAAATAAAATAAAAATCACGGTCCTCCATAGGCCGTTGCTCGGCGAGTTTTACGCAGAGGAACGCACACTCTCTGCCGGGAAGGCTAAGCTGATGCGCCCCTGAAATCTCTGGAGGTGGTGAATCACATCCACAGCCAGCTCCAGGGTGAGCCATGAACGCTGGCTCTATCCCTCGCGATTTTGACGTTCGGGAAACCGCTTGATGTTTGGCGTGCTGACAAACGGGGACGTATTTGTTTCACAATTGTCAAATTGACAAAGGGGCTGCTTTCTGACAGGGGGGGGATGACAAAGGGGCCGCTTTCTGACAGGGGGGGATGACAAAGGGGCCGCTTTCTGACAGGGGGGGATGACAAAGGGGCCGCTTTCTGACAGGGGGGGCGGTGGAAGGGATTTGCTGTTTGGGAAACCGATTCAAATGTGTGCCATGTGGGGCAGGGAGTTTTTCCTTGCCACTGTCGCATAGTGCTTGCTCATGGTGGGAACTGTTGGGTCTCTGTAAATATAAAGAGTCGGTCTAGACCTGCTCTATTCGAAAAAGTGCCCTGAGATAACTTTGTTATGATATGGCGCTATATAAATAAAACTGAATTGAATTGAATGTGTCAGCCCACGCCCTACGGGGAGCTAGTGTTGCACATTGTTTGCACTGTAGGGAGCTGAAGAGAGGCAAGGCACTTGGGGGTGCGCATAAATGTCACATCCTTGGATTTTCACAGCAAAACCATCCCAAGCCCTTAGAAATCTGCAGACTGTTATAGGCAACCGAGAAAATCGGGGAAGGTCTTGTTTTTTTAAGTTACATTACAAAACTGGCTAAAGCCCACAAACACGCACATTAAAGCTAAATGAGAGACTGCACAGTTTTTGCATATTGTGCACGCACACACACACACACACACATCATACAACTATGTACTACTACGTAGTATATAGTACGACAACTAGATCAACTGGTAAATTGAGAGCTTCGCCATCAGGCTCAGCGCCCTCTTCACCACAATGGCCTGCGCCTGCATTACTGCTGACACCGCACCAATCCGCCTGCCAACCTCACACTCCATTTTACCCTCACTCGTGCACAAGACCACGATATACTTGAACTCATTCACTTGGGGCAGCAATTCATTCCCACCGCGCAGGGAGCAAACCACCATTTTCCAGCAGATAACCATGGCCTCAGACTTGGAGGCGCTCACTCTCATCCTGACCGTTTCACACTCGCCTGAAAACCATGTGAGTGACGGAGGTCACGGTCTGATGAAGGCAACAGAACCACATCATCTGCAAACAGCCAAGAAGCAATTCTGAGGTCCCCAAACTTGACACTCTCCTCCCCTGCGCCTTGAGATCCTATCCATGACAGTGTGGTGGTGACAAGGGACAACCCTGGCGGAGCCCAACACCCACTGAAAACATCTTTGACTAACTGCCAGGGATACAGACACAACTCTCAGTGTGATACCCCAGTAATTAGAGAACACTTCTTTTTAAAAATGGGGACCATCACTCCGGTCTGCCAGTTCAGGGACACTGTCCCCGACTTTCATGCAACATTGCAGACACTTATCAGCCAAGACAACCCAACAATGTCCAGAGCCTTCTTGCCTGCTGAACTAAGCCTGAGCCAAGCCAAGCCCTGCCCACAAGAGTGTTGAAGTCCCTCAGCAGAACTATGAAGTCCTTCGGCGATACCCTTTCCAGGACCCTACCTAGAGACTCCAAGAAGGCCAGATACTCCAGACTGCTGTTCGGTGCATGGGCACAAACAATAGATAGAGCCTTCCTCTCAGCAACTCAACTCAACAACAAAGCAACCTGCCCTTACCCCCCATAGAAAGGATTAATGCAGTGAAATGAAAGTTCGCCCCAAATTTTTTTTTTGTGTCAATGTTATTCCTTGAGTTTGCCCATGATCAGTGAGAGCCCATGTGATACATTCATCCAGTGAGTGTAGGAGGGCTATAATGTATGAATAAAGACTTGTCAATCATCTTTTGTAAGACCAATTTGAAATAATGTCTGGCGCAAGTAAAACGCTATTAGAGAGTAAGTACAAATTGTGGAGCAGTGTTGCAAAGCAGGGCTTATTGGCTTGCCACTGGAGGAAGGACTGATACTGACTGATGTCTGTCTTCATTCTTTCTACACTTCACTCAGGAATATTATTTTACTGACATTTTAGATTTGTTTCCAGTGAGATAGTATTGTGTATACAGTGACTTTGCTGTTGTAAACTTTACTCTAGAATTTATTACTAATAATATAATAATAATAATTTAAAATATAAATCCATTCTAATCCTGTCCTGAATTTTTTTTTTAAATGATCATTTTAAAAAACTCAATTCTTTGAAGTAATAGTGTTGGACTTGTGATTTGTCACAGGTAAATCCAAAAGAAAATAGTTTACTTTCATTGTCTGATATAGGTCATTATGTGCCACAAGCTTACAACTTCAAAATTCATACATTTTTTGGTTATTACATGCTTGGACGCTATATAAAGGTTGGTGACGAGTCTGCATACAGACAGGAGGTTGAACAGTTGGCTCTCTGGTGCGGTCAGAACAACCTGCAGCTGAACATGCTCAGAACTGTGGAGATGACAGTGGACTTCAGGAGGAGCCCCCTAACACTGCCCCCCAGCACCATACTGAACAGCACTGTGTCTGCTGTGGAAACCTTCAGGTTTCTGGGATCCACAATCTCCTAGGGCTTAAACATCAACTCCATCATCAAAAAGGCCCAGCAGAGGATGTACTTCCTACGCCAGCTCAGGAAGTTCAGCCTGCCTCAGGAGCTGCTGGTCCAGTTCTACACTGCAATCATCCAGTCTGTTCTCTGTACATCCATCACTGTCTGTTTTAATTCAGCCACCAAACAGGACAGGAACAGACTACAACAAGGTCAATACTGCAGAAAAAAAAAAGATTGATGCCAACCTGCCCTCCATTCAGGACATATATATCTCCAGAGTCAGGAAACAAGCAGGAACCATCACTGCAGACCCATCACACCCTGGACACAACTGTAATTGTGATTGTCAAATATAAATCTAAGTATGCTGTATATACTGTATAGACATACTGTACAAAACCACTTACTTACAGTGGCTCTGAGGGTCAAAACACAACATTACACAAAACACATTAACATTTCACAAAACAATGACGTTACACAAAACACATGGGAGAACATTAACATCGAAGGTCTCCGCATACTGTTGAAGAACCTCTGGTTCCTCTTTTCATGGCTTTTGTTCATGTTATACATTTTGCACTAGATTGTCATGTATTTTTTTGTCATGTATAAAATGATTTTTTTTTTTTTGGCCTGTGTCAGGACTGCTGTTTGCTTGTGCAAGCAAGGCAGGAACATTTTTGGTTCCCAGTGTACTAAAATGAGCTGTCTGGAAAACTTCTTCCAGCAGCACAAAAGCATGAATATGCTGTCATCTCAGGTGGAATGTTTGTAGTTTCAAAGGTGATATGAAGAACATGATGTCAAGACTTTTTTTAATGATTTGACAATATGAGCTCTGTTTTCAAAATCGTGCTTAAGCAATTGTAAAAAACTAAGGAAGCCTTGAATTTATGAATGTATTACGGTCCTTTTATCAGTCCTTTTTATGTGTTTTAGTTATTCAACTGTATAGCTACTGTTTCTATGGACACAGACAACAGCTTTTGAGCACAGGTAGGAAAGGAGAACCATCTGACTGTTTAACAGGAACAATGTTCCATTTAACATTAAATATTTACATGTATTTGCCTCGAGCTGTTGTGGTTCCTCACACTTTCTTAGTGATCTATAGCATCTGGCCCTAATTACAATGCTTCCTGCAATAATATTTGAGACTAGACACAGGTACAAACACATAGTTGACAAGAAAAGATTTTTATTTAAGCATACTTTGAAGATCATCTAACTCTTAACAGGTAAGTGCTGAACTAGAAAGTAATTTACATGTTAGCTAGCATAGTAGTCTACATACTGTACCTTGATAATCAAAAATGAATTGCTTGTCTAACTTTGACCTTTTCCACATCGCCTTAAAATTTGTCAGCAAGACAGACAACATCTGCAATTCTGATTTTTGGCAGAGAAAGGAGAGACCGAGAGAAAACACGCTGTTCAGAGTCCGTAGTAGCAGTGACTATAGATGGTAGCATAGCGTAGCGCCCTGACCGGAAGTCAGGTTTTGTGTGACTTGGGTTCTATCCAATCACAAACAAGAAGTGTTGTCCTACCCTTTCTGTAATCTGAAATGTCGTTGTGTTTTATGTAATGTTGTTGTGTTTTGTGAAATGTTGTGTAATGTTGTTGTGTTTTGTGTAATGTTGTTGTGTTTTGACCCTCAGGGCCACCGTAATTTAGTCCTATATAAGATAAGAGAGATAAGCCTTTATTGTCCCACAGCGGGGAAATTTTTAGCGTTGCAGCAGCCAGCAAAAGTGTCATATATAGAATACAATAAAAATAAATAGAAAAATAGTCCTATACACAGTATAGACAGAAATAAATAATAGAGTGACTGAGTGCAGTTGTAAGTATGAACAAATAGATAAGATAAAAATATTGCACATATATAATATACATGTATATGAAAAATATTTCACAGCAACATATGAAGTAGATAACATCATGAATACAATATATGTATGAAGATAATGCACAACAGTAGATGAAGTATAGTAGTGAATAGTCTGCACACTGACAGTCAAGTGTAGATTACCGGGAGTTGTACTGATTATAGAGTCTGACAGCAGCAGGCAGAAAGGACCTACAGTACCTCTCCTTCAGACACCGCGGGTGGAGCAGCCGGTCGCTGAAGGAGCTGCCCAGTGCTGAAAGAGTGACATGTAGGGGGTGGGAAGTGTTCTCCAGTAGTGATGAAAGCTTGGCCACCATTCTCCTGCCTCCCACCACCTCCACTGGGTCCAGAGGGCATCCAAGGACAGAGCTGGCCTTCTTAATCAGTCTGTCCAGTCTCTTCCTATCCCTGGAAGAGATGCCACTGGCCCAACAGGTCACCCCATACAAGACAGCTGATGCCACCACAGAGTCATAGAAAGTCCTCAGGAGCGCACCCTGCACTCCAAAAGATCTTAGTCTCCTGAGCAAAAAGAGACGGCTCTGGCCCTTTTTAAACAGAGCGTCCGTATTGTCTGACCAGTCCAGTTTGCTGTTCAAGTGAACACCCAGATACTTGTACGATCTCACAATCTCAATGTCCGTTCCCTGGATGTTCACTGGTGTAGGTGGAGGGAGTTTGCGCCTGCCGAAGTCCACCACCAGCTCTTTGGTTTTACTCGCGTTGATCTGGAGGCGGTTCTGCTGACACCAACCCACAAAGCCCTGGGTCAGTTCTCTGTACTCCCCATCATCCCCGTTGGTGATGAGGCCGACGATGGCAGAGTCGTCAGAGAACTTCTGCAGGTGACAGTTCGAAGTGTTATGGGTGAAGTCCGCTGTGTAGAAGGTGAACAGGAAAGGCGCCAGAACGGTTCCCTGTGGAGCCCCTGTGCTGCAGAGAAGTGTGTCAGACACACAGTCCTGTAACCTCACATACTGTGGTCGGTTTGTGAGGTAGTCCAGGATCCATGCTGCCAGGTGATGGTCCACCCCAGCGTGCTCCAACTTGTCCCCAGAATCCTGGGCTGGATGGTGTTAAAAGCACTGGAGAAATCAAAAAACATGATCCTCACAGTGTTTCCAGCCTTTTCTAGGTGAGAGAGGGATGTGTGAAGTAGGTAAATGACAGCGTCATCCACCCCAATGCGGGGTTGGTAGGCAAACTGCAGAGGGTCCATACATGGGCTCACCAGCGGACGCAGGTGAACAAGGACCAGTTTCTCCAGGGTCTTCATCAGGTGAGAGGTCAATGCCACTGGCCTATAGCCATTGAGGTCCTTGGGGTGTGGGGTCTTCGGCACAGGAACCAGACACGATGTTTTCCACAGTTTTGGCACCCTCCCCAGCTTCAGACTCAGGTTGAACAGGTGCTCAATAATCCCACACAGCTGGTCCGCACAGGACTTCAGAAGTCTGGAGCTGATGCCGTCTGGGCCCGCCGCCTTCCCCACCCTTATCTTCCTCAGTTCGTTTCTCACCTGGGATGTTGTGAGGAACAGCCCGGTTGAGCTTGTAGGGGGCATGAGGGCTGAAAGGGGGTGTTTGCGGGTGTGAAATGGGGAGATGGGCCCAGCCCAGGCTGTGGTGTGGGTGTATTAAGTGGCTGTAAGCTGAGGGCTGTGGGGAGTGATGAGTGGTGAGATGAGGGAGGGGGAGGGCTGTAGGCAGGGAGGGTAGATGGTAATGATGGTTGCAGAGGAGACGGGGCAGGGGGAGGGGTAGATGCCTGATCGAATCTGTTGAAGAATACGTTCAGGTCATCTGCCCACTTCTGATCCCCCGCAGGCCGGGGCTTGGAGTCCATATGGCCCGAGATGGTTTTAAGGCCCTTCCAAACTCCTCTGGTGTTATTTTTCTGCAGTTGACTCTCCAACTTTCTCCTGTAGCTGTTTTTCCCCTCCCTGATCCTCCTCCTTAGCTCTCGCTGGACACTCTTCAACTCCTCCTTGTTACCCGATACAAAAGCTCTCTTTTTTTCCTTGAGGAGAGCCTTAATATCAGGAGTAATCCAGGGTTTATTGTTGGCGAAACAACGTACAGTATTAGTGGGGATGGTGTTTTCCACACAGAAGTTTATGTAATCTGTCAGACAGTCTGTGAGGTTGTCAATATCCTCCCCATGAGCGTCACTAAAAATATATATATATATATCATATATATATATATAATATATATATATATGAAGACAATTATAATAATAATTTTCAATATTGGACCCTACTTCCTTGCCATTGCCACCTCAGACATTTATTTCTCTGCTATAGTACAACTTAGTTCATTATTTTTGTTCTAACTTAGTACTCCATACAGTAACCTGTACGACGGTTAGCAGAGTGCTAAACTATTATCAACATTCAACATAGCCACTCATTGCCTGCTTTCACATGGAAAATCGACCTACACAACCTAACCCAACCTAACCAACACATTTAGATTTTACAGGAAAATGAAGTTAGCAACTTTGAGGCTCTAGCTAACTACATAAACCACTGGAATTAGCCACAGCCGCAGCTGTGAGCCTTTAGCTATGGATAGCAGGGCGCTACACTATTATTAACATTCAACTTAGCCACTCATCGCCTGCTTTCATGGTAAATTGAGCTACACAACCTAACCAACCACTGCAACACATATAGATATTATAGGAAAATTAAGTTAGCAGTTTATCTGTCCAGGAGAAGAGCGGCAAGCTCCGAATCCAACTTGAGGCCGATGCAATCTCGAAGTTCTCTCCATCTCTGAAACGGTTCTCCGATATTGACACGTGTTCTATTGCATTTACTGTCAGACTCTCTTTTTGGTAACTTCGTCTTCCTTTTTTGAGTTGCTTTGCAGTGTAGGCAGTTGTTGCCAATGCTGGAATAGCAACTTTTTCAGCAGGATTGTCCATCATTGAATCACACTTTCACCGTCTGAAGGGATGTGAACGCGCATCTGCATATGTAGAACACCCAATAGGAACGCCCTCTCTCTGAAATGACCTGTGATTGGCCAAAGTCTCCCGTCACGGGCTAGATTTGTATATTTCTCGATTTGCTCTGTAAACGGAGCCAAGAGGAGGGGCAGGAGTAGATGTTTTCTCTCAGACCACTTGAATTACAATATGCTGAAAGGTTATTATGGAACTTTTGCCCAATGATGCCAATTGAAAACTGCCTAAGAAAACCCCAGCTCCCCTATTGTTCTCTCTCTTACCTCTTCTCCTCTCATGGCTCTCTGACCTCAACGGAGGTCCTCTCCTCATTTAGTCTGCCGGAACAGATTCACCAAGCTCCCTTCTTTAGGCAGCGACGCGAGAGCCTGTCTACAGTCCCTGGTTAGTGCACCACTAACCTAGAGTAAACAAGTTATATAGTGCCAGTGGCTACGACACAAAGTCTGCCAGCTAAGTTAACTTTACAAGCAACAGGAGCACAAAGCAATTTAGCGCAGAGCTGCTCATTCTGCAAAGAGAACAAGAAAGCAACCGGTTTCCTCCGACCTACACCATCAGAACACTGCACAGCAAGGACTACATTCCACATCGGAACCACAACTTTTCCAGCCTGGCTCAAATCCACAACCAATGGAATCGCCAGCTAACACAGCAGCACACCAAGGAATTTCTCTCTTCATGAACTGGTAACTAACTGGGCATATACAGCAACGGTACACGGCTAAGCACAGGACTGCTTAACTGAGATGATCTGTTTCATCATTAGGTAATTGGATAGCCACACCGCTAAGTTGATGTTAGTTATGCTTTACACGCGTACTCATAGAACTATAACTGTAACTTCTATGTCTCGCATGCATAATAACAATCCTCTTTCCTAACCTGGCACCATTATCCTACACTGATCACAAACATATTTCGAATTGGCCTTAAACATAGACACACGCGGAGAGGAAATTCAAAGTTCCTGCTTCACATACTCTTTTTCTGGCCTAACGTGTGTTCCTGCCACGCACGCGAAGGCAGAGCAAAGAAACATATACACATTCTTTCTGGCACACACCAAATCAAATTCCTCCCAACGTTACGTCCCGCCTGCCTGTCCTGTTTCACTCTGAAATATGTCACCATACAGAAGCTCGATGCTTTCGAAGTGCCATTTCAGTTCGACTTTAACAAAGTAATCATTTGAACCCAAACCAAAATGTTTCCTTAACCAAAACTAAGTACTTATCTTAAACCCAAGCCATGATCTTTACCTAAACCTAACCAAGTGATTTTTTGGGACCTAAACCTAACCTAGCGGTTCTCAACGGGGGTGGCACTGGCCCCCAGGGGGCGTTCAGGAGGGCATTTGAGTTTACACCAAAGATTTACGGTGAGAGGAGTTGAAACTTGCAACTACTTTCAAATAAATACTGTCTACAACATTCTAAAACCTGCCAGTTTACACCAATGCGACCAGACGAGACGGTGTATAATTTCCATACCAAGGACTCTTTACTTCAGTGTTTCTGTCAGCTTCAGACGTCAGAGAATCATCTATAAAGTTTCATCAACATGCCGTTTACTGTGTCAGCTCCATGTCAACTCAGAAAAATGGACGCTCTCTTCCTTGGTATTCCCTGTGAAGGAAATTAAGAGTTTCTACCTTTTGGAAGCATTCATTTCTACACCGTGAACGCCGTGGTATCGCCGTGGTTAGAAATTTACAAGAGGGATCTTCCACTGTCAGACTTCCCGTGAAAGCATCTAGCATCCAGACACACACTATATAACAATATTCAATTCACATGACTTTTTTGGCGTGACTGCATACAAGACAATGTTGCCAAAGCATATTAACACAAACTATACAATCATTATAAACAAAGTTTTTTTTAAACAATATTAAAACCAGACACCTGCCACCTGACAAGTCATAGCAACGTCATCAGCCGGCTTGATTCCAGCTGAGACAGTGGAGTTTACCACTGCAACGTTTCTCTGCAGTGTTCTAAAACACTTTGATCTAGTCGTGAACTTTAAGTCTTCATTAAACATCTTTAACAAGTCTATGAACAAAAGGAAATCTGAAATCCCAAAACATGGGTAATTTACCAGGTTTCATTTGCCTGGAATCGCACAAAATAATGTCAGACCAAACTCCATTCAAAAATCTGCTGAATTAATTCTGCTCTATTTAATGCTAAAAAGTCACATGTTGGATAACAAGAGACATATGTGCATTATAAATATAAAGACACATTTATTAGTAGACTAATTAGCAATAAAATAAACAGTTAAAAATCGAATAGTCAAAAAATCTGCACCGAGAACAATTTGGTGGTTACACTCATTGCAGGTGTCTGAGGCTCTTACTGATGACCACCTCCTCATTTACACTGACCACTTGAGGATGGTTAAGGCCGACATGGATGGGTGGTGCAGCCCTGTCAGGCGGAGCTGACCGAATGCGAGCCCGCTATCCAGGTGCATCTTGTCGATATCCAGTGCGACAACGAGGCCTAGGCTACTTTCCGCACCTCTGGCTGGGGCAGCATGTGGGTCAAATATGCCCAGCGTTACCCGGCTCTCTGGGAGAAGGCCAGGCTGCTGCTTCTTGTTTTCCCAACATCATATAGTTGAGCAGGGATTCAGCCAGGTCCTCCACATGCAGTCCAAGTACCGCAATCGCTTCTCTGCAACCTGCAGTGCTGATTTCCTTTGAAAGTTAAGATAAATCTTTGTGTTTTTTCCAGTAGCCTCAGACTTTTTCCTTGGTAGGCTGCTCTTGTTTTTTGTTGGAACAATTAATAAGAATGCTCCTGTTTGGCATTTCTGATTGGCTGTTATCTAACCTAATTAAAGTTTGAATGTCACATTGGCTGTTATCTAACCTAATTAAAGTTTGAATGTCACATTTCTAACCATTGCATTTGTTTAACAATATAATTTCTATTCATATGGCTTTTTTGCTCCCTGGGAAACTAATGATGATGATATTCCAACTGTCCAGTTAAAGGGGACATATTTTGCTCATTTTCAGGGGATCATACTTCTATTGGGGGGTTATACTAGAATAGGTTTACATGCCTTAATATTCAAAAAACACATTATTTTTCTCATACTGACGATTGCTGCAGCACCTCTTTTCACCCTCTGTCTGAAACGCTCCGTTTTAGCTCCTGTCTCTTTAAGGCCCCCCTCCCTAAAAGCCCAGTCTGCTCTCATTGGTCAGACCCCACGTGCCAGCTCAGGCACTGAGTGGGCACCGCCCACCAACTTCGCTAATGCTCCACCTGGTTTTTTCAGCCAGGGATCAAGTTTAGCTGCACTTCTTCAATACCGCACAACATCATCAACCAAGTCTACAGGTTTCCCTGATTGTTGGCTCAGGTAAATACTATTTAACGTCATATCTCATGTAATGTTAGCTTAGTATTTATGAATAAACCGTAAACACACACTGGTTTACGTTTGTCTCTACAGGTACATTTGTGAGAAGTGACCTACAAAGGCCAGTGTAGTGGAAACATTTGTTGTGAAGAGAGACAGACGTAACATGTTAGCATGTACATGTAGCACTGTATGTAAACACTTACAGTAAGCCTGCCTATCAGGGTGTAGAGGTGGAAAGTAGCCTACGATATTTAACAATAGATGTGAAATATTAAAGGAATTATTTATGGTAAAAAGACGTGATAAATGGAAGAAAGTAATCAATTAGAATAGTGATTACTTTAGCAACTGTCCAAAGTTGCTTATGTAGTTGAAAAACTCTGAGGACTACTTTGTTCATGTTTCAGAGCAACTTGGATCTTTTTCTAGTTTTTACTTGTCAGTTCAGACAATTATTTCCATATTTATGCTTTAAAATTTTTAAGCTGCAGATTATGTTTGATACCCTTTGAAAATACTGTAGAGAATATTGTATAATATATATTTTGATCTGTCGACACCGTAATAAAGTTTGACTGTGAAACAGTGAAATGTCTTGTACTTTCTACAGTCACTAATTACTACCTGCAGTAAAGAATTACTAGCAAATCTTTCACGTTTCCATAACATATTAACCATTGTTTTAACCCTTCTACATGGATGAAATCAAATAAGGTTTTCACATCACCCATTTAAACAGTGTAACAGCATGAAAGAATATATTTTTCTCTAATACCACAGGACCCTTACTACTAAATTTAAAAATGACCAAAATCCTCCTTGAAAATAAAGCACTTTATTCATAGCCATTGAAATGGAAATATACATTGTGTATACTGTATATAATGTACAACGTAGTGTGGAAGGAAAATCTCAAAGATGGGCCAGATGGTCTTCAGATCTTCACCACACTTGTACTTAACTAACAAACTTCAACAAAAACAACTGAGTCAAGATGAGTTCAGATGTAAATAGAGTTTACTGCAGAATCAACAAATTACAGCAAACACGAGTCCTTCCATTCAATTCAATTCAGTTTTATTTATATAGCGCCATATCATAACAAAGTTATCTCAGGGCACTTTTTCGAATAGAGCAAGTCTAGACCAACTCTTTATATTTACAGAGACCCAACAATTCCCACCATGAGCAAGCACTATGCGACAGTGGCAAGGAAAAACTCCCTTTTAACAGGTAGAAACCTTGAGCAGAACCAGGCTCAAGGTGGGCGGTCATCTGCCTCGACCGGTTGGGTTGAAGGGGGAGGGGGGGAGCGGGTGAGAGAGCAGGAGGAAAGAGAACATACAGCAGCACAATACAGTTCCACATAGGGATGTAAGGCAATAGATATGGTAATGGCACTGATGTTAACACCAACAGAAACAACACTAAGAGCAACATTATAATAGCAATACTAATAACAAGAGCAACAACAGCAACAGCAGCAGCGGGTGCAGAGCAGGAGCACGGGGGCCGCAGGCGGCAGCAACCACAGACCCAGACTCTACAGCTCCGGAGGCAGAAATACCTGCAGAAAGCAACAGAAGGGGGGAGAGAGAGAGAGAGAGAGAGAGGAGAGAAAGCACACAACTACGGGAAGAAGTTGAATTAATAACAAGCATTCCATGGAGTGACTGACCATACAGTATACAGATCTTCACTTTTATATACTTCTCTCACCCCTCCTTTTCTCCTCCTGTTGTGGAGCCTAATACATGGCGCCATCCGTTGACCTTGACTTGATGGACAGGATGACTTGGCCCTGCTTACAGTGTAGAACTGATTATTCTCCTGTGATTCAACTACATTGATTATTATTTCGCAGAGTAGCAAAGCCATCATTTTTATGTAAACTGTCCAGATCATGTCCTCCATCAGGGTAAATGGTTTCTTGTATACTGAAGTTGTGTCAGCTGGTAATGGAGCTCTCAGGTCACAGTGGTCATCCTGTGGGAGAGTGTGGTGGGTCCAGGAACACCTCATTAAACACGAGCTTCATCAGGTCATTCAGATGATCTGTAAAACACAGCAGAGTCACTGTTACTTGTACATTATACTGTCAAGTTTTATCAGGGCTAACAATATCCAACTGCAGATACATTTGGTCTTGAATGAAGGAGAAGCATGTATTCAACAGTGATCACAGTGCTAATGTCAATGTGATTACATTTTTGCACCTACCATGCTCTTTATGTACAACACTGGAAAGCCTCAGTGGTGATGGCTCAGCTTCTCCACATCACTGAAACGGCTGAGGAGCTGCATAGGGAAGAGTGGATGAGCCAACCAAGGTCTTTGCAGGACACAGTACCTGGGCAGCTGTAACGGAATTACATTTTGTTCATGAAACCCAAGCAATATGACATAAGAACAATACATAGCAATATTACATTATAAGTACAACTACTAAAGGCTGCAACCGCTCTGTGATGGCCGCATCTGCAGCCACACAATTAGCATAAGAGTCAGTAACCCCATGCCCGGTCACATAGTAGGTTAAGTTGGACACATTTTTTTAACCACATTACACATATAGAAACACATAAATGACCACACATAAACTCTTTAGTTCATATAACATACTCAAGGTTTATTTGGCATTTGTTAATATTACATTAGTCTCTTTTGTAGCGCGCACATTTAGTTAACTTTTGTATGTTTAACAATGTTAAGTTATTTTGAGTTGGTTTAATTCTTTTTCTGTTTTACCGGTGCTGGGGGGGGTCCATACTTTTGCTGCTGGAGTCCTCTGGCTAGGATTAGACAAAAGATAGGTCCCAGGAAGCAGTGGCATTAAATACAGGGAGTGCCAATTAGGATGGTACCAAGTACCCACCACCTGAAGGGGAGATTCGGGTTATTTTAAATAGCCGGTTGTAGATTGAATTTGACTTAGTCTAGTATTTAAGATTCCTTTGACTTTGTTTAGTATGATGTTTATTTCAGTTGAGAGACTTGCCAGGTTATTGGTTTCTTTTCAGTTAATTAGTATGTTAAATGTTTTATGTAATCCCCTGTGTGTGGAAACTGGTTTGATCACCCAGTATATATGTTCCCCTGTGTTCTTTGTTTGGTAGGTCAGTTTGAAGTTTGATTTGGTTTGGTTTGACATGTTGTTAAATTCTGTTAATTCATTTTGACTAGTTCTGTTTAGTTTACCTCTTTTATGGGCCCAGAACTATTGTTTATGTTTTGTGACTTGGTTAAATAAAAAAAAACCCTTTTGGGAAGAAAATACCTCTGCGTCCTCGTGCCTTCCTGCTCGGTCCCTCACACGCTCAGTGTCAAACGTTATTCAAAGTAGTCAGAATATATCAGGCTACCAACATTTACCTAGTGAGACTCTGTTGTTTGTAATGTAATGTGAGACTACATGAACGCAACAGGAGAGACCGAGGTCTGTTGCTCTGAGATGAGGTCTCTGCTCATTCTAGCAGCGACAAACACACTAACATACATATTTACACACTGCAAAGCGTGCCCGTATAAAGCACATTTTGCTCTAGCACAACATGCTAACGTTGTAAGCGCGCTCTCTCCAGCACCAAGAAGCAAATCGGATAGTTAGTTGGTCGAAAAAATCAACAAATACAGTCACATATACATGATATACAGTGAATTAAATGTTTTATGAATCAGTTTAATTCGGCTTACATCTGATCCACCAACCAGCACTTATTTTAGTGAGAAATCTTAATTTTTTAAACGGTTCACCTCCCACTTAAATGGCGCCGCTAACCAAAGGAGACTGGTAGCTATGGAATATTATATCATTCTAAAAGGTGTACTTGAAAACAGGGTTTTGTATCTGTAACTAGTTTTGCAAACTTATACATTTATGTTTGTATCTGTAACCTTAATTCTGCAAACTTGTGCATTGAAGTTTGTATCTGTAAGCTTAGTTTTGCAGACAAACTCCGTCTGTCCAGTCTGTGCATTCAGACACAGGCTTGCAAACTCATTTTCTGATTCACTGATTGGTCAGAAGCTGGAGGTCCCGCCATCCCTCCCTTGCGGATACTCTGTTTCTTTTGCGAAACTCTGTATGGCAAGCCCTTTTAACATTTAATCAGTAGCAGTAATATCAGTTGTAGATATCAACAATTGCTTTTTGACTAGTTAGAATTGCAAGCCAACATATCCATAATGTAATTTTGACACGTAACAATTTTAATTAAAGATATCTACAATTCATTTCACACTAGTCAAAATGTAAATTTGTGATATCAACCATTCATTTCTTACTAGTGGAAATGTTAATTGTAGATATCAGTAACTTAATTACAACTAGTCAACTTTTGCCATTGACTTCTATTCAAACTCAATTACAGATATCTACAATTCAATTTTGACATGTTACAATTCCAAGTCGACATATCCACAATGTAATTTTGACTAGTTATAATTCTAATTAATGATATCTACAACTCAATTCTCACTAGTCAAAATGTTAATTAATGATATCAACAATTCAGTTCTCACTAGTGGAAATGTCAATTGTTGATATCAACAATTCAATTCTTACTAGTGGCAATGTTCATTATAGATATCTACAATTGTTCTTACATTACAGATATCATTAATGGAATTGTAGATATCTAAAATTAAGTTCTGACTAGTCAAAATTAAATTATTGATATGTTGGCTTGGAATTGTAACTAGTAAGAATGTAATTTCAGATATCTGGAATTGCATTTGAGATATCTAGAATTGCATTTCAGATATCTGAAATACAATTGTAACGTGAAAATTAAATTCTTACTAGTAACAAATACATTTAAGATATCTACAATGTCTTTTATAACAAGTCAGAATTGAATTTCAGATATCAAAAAAGGAATTTCCACTAGTCAAAATGTCATTGTAGATATCTTCAATGACACACACACATATCCGAAATGAATATGGTAATTTGGGCTACATATCCGAAATGAATATGGTAATTTGGGCGAATGATCCGCCCTACTCTGCCTCTGATTGGCTTACCTGCAATGAGTACTGGCCAATCAGAGGCAGAGTAGGGCGGGTCATGAGTTCGCCATCCTAGGAAAAAGAAATCGTCTCACCGAGCCAATTTGGCGGTTACGAGCAAAAATGGAGAGAGAAGGATTTAGTAATACGGAGATGGCAGTTTCTGCATTTGACAGAATTTTTAATGTGGCTAATTGAGCCAGACAAGAGTTGTTGCAGAGTGGAAACAACGACATCCTTGTTCCCACAAGACGCCTGTTTCGTCGATCCCAACATCGAAGGTCTGGTAAGCTAATGGTAACTTCAATAGCTAGAGCTAGGCGTTAGCTTATATTACTAGCTTGTTACCAGCGAACAGGTCTGAATTACTGTATGTATTATATAGAGTAGATGGTCTTATCCCTATGTTCCCAGGGTCCAATGTTTCAAGGAGTATAACATCACTAGGCTATAAACGGTAGGTGGGTGATTTCAACATATTGACCCATGGAAACATATTTTGAACATAATGTGTAATATTAAGAGCCCAGCTGAGGAACACAAGCCCCTGGGAACATAGATACGCTCCCGAATAGAATAGCTAACTAGACATATATAGCCAGCATATATATATACCCTTTGGGTTGGAGGTGAGTTACTGCCCCAGACGGGGGAGTTCAAGTATCTCGGGGTCTTGTTCACGAGTGATGGTAAGATGGAACGTGAGATGGACAGGCGAATCGGTGCAGCATCAGCAGTAATGCGGGCGTTGTACCGGACCGTGGTGGTGAAGAGGGAGCTGAGCCGGAAGGCAAAGCTGTCGATTTACCAGTCGATCTACGTTCCAACCCTCACCTATGGTCATGAGCTTTGGGTAGTGACCGAAAGAATGAGATCGCGGATACAAGCGGCCGAAATGAGTTTCCTCCGTAGGGTGGCTGGGCTCACCTTTAGAGACAGGGAAAGGAGCTCGGACATCCGGAAGGAGCTTGGAGTAGAGCCGCTGCTCCTTCGCATCGAA
The DNA here is from genome assembly GCA_005408345.1 of Macquaria australasica. Lineage (NCBI taxonomy): Eukaryota > Metazoa > Chordata > Actinopteri > Centrarchiformes > Percichthyidae > Macquaria > Macquaria australasica. The sequence continues at coordinate 22,198 of SEMN01001593.1, forward strand.
AGGAGCCAGTTGAGGTGGTTCGGGCATCTGACTAGGATGCCTCCTGGACGCCTCCCTTTGGAGGTGTTCCGGGCACGTCCAACTGGTAGGAGGCCCCGGGGCAGACCCAGAACACGCTGGAGGGATTATATATCTCATCTGGCCTGGGAACGCCTTGGGGTCCCCCAGGAGGAGCTGGAAAGCATTGCCGAGGAGAGGGACGTCTGGATAACCCTGCTTAACCTGCTGCCACCGCGACCCAGCCCCAAATAAGCGGAAGAAAATGGATGCACAGCTTGGCATGTTGCTCTTTTTCTGCTCCCTGGTCCAAATTACACACAGCTCCCCACACCAAAACAACGAGAGGAACTTGCTCAGATTGGATTCGGTAAGTTTAGGACTTTTGGAGGGTGAACCTATTGAAGCTACCCTTAAATCAAAATGAGACAAAAAATTATCTCTAATAACTAATCAGAATATGTAATTTATTAGATTTAAAGGTTTGCTGAATTTTCACTTTAGATTAAGAAATTACAGACTATTGCAGTAAATAATCTTTGCTGAATCTTTCATTTTAGGGAAACCATTGCGTGAGACAGGGAAAGACAAACGCTCTCAAATTAAACTGAACTGGAGCTTAGCAGAGTTTAATCAGTTTGTCCATCAGAGCTACCCCCAAGTAAGCCTAAATCTGGTAGGGTTTGAGTTGGCCAGGGCTGATAAAGGCAGGAAGCTGATAAAGCTCCAAGTTAATTCTGTCAAAGAATTAAAGGAGGTTACTGGAAGGAGTAGGCTATACATCCTCCCACTAGCTGAAGTGTTACAGGTATGTAATTCCTCACAATTTTGGTCAGTGGTAAAATGTGTTGAACTTGGATTGCATGATTTGATTCTTTCTGATCGTCACAATATCATCACAGGAAACAACTTTAAATATGTCTCTCGCACCACCTGAGCCTGCGCCAACACCATGTTTTGAAACAAACCTAACTGAGGTAATTAAAAACACACCTATTGCCTTCATAACTAATATATAGTCTATTATAAATGTTTTTTTGTCTGGGATGGGTCAGACTATTCTATTCTACTAATGTTATATTGCTCTGTTACACTGTATGCTTTTCAGACCTTGCAAGAACGGCAAACTGTACAATTACAGAATTTAATGAATCATTGTTGGCGGACAAAGAAATAGTAGGCTACTTTCATGCTGGATTGTCCTTAAGAAAGCCATTTGTATTTATCTAATAGATTAGAGGACAACATATTTCCATTTATCTTAAACAGGAAATGAGACATCAGGGACTGGAGGCACAGGAACAGACACGGTTAAAGGTAAATGATATCAGTTACATAATTAAATATAATTACAATTACTATTGTACAGACTGTTGCTCTTCAAATGCAATTTGAAATTCATACAAGTATAATTATGTGTTATAGGCAATTGAGACAAGACGAGGCCGAATGGATGCTATTGAAGAGCCCGCTGATAGTGTGCCACTCAAATTACAATTTCCAAATGGATTGGTGAGGACAAGAAAATTTCTCTTGTCTGAATCCATTCAGGTAATCACTTTTGCTGTCTCAGTGTTAACCTCTAACAAGTTGATCTCTGATGTTAAGTTTTGCTCTGAAGTTGCATTTATGAAGAATATGTTGATAATTGTAAAGTCCTGTCTCTATTCTTTGCTTTAGACATTGTTTGATTTTGCTGGGCAAGAGGAAATGGCCAGTGAGGTTTTCTGTCTTAGAGATATAGCATCAAACAAAGTACTTGAAAGCACACTGTTGGGATCCATTGACTATTACAACATCAAAGAGTTTTCAACCCTCTATGTTCAGTGGATGGCAACACTACCTGTACAGGTGAATAGCAATGTCATATAGAACATTTCCATTATTTGTAACTATTTTAGTACATAAAATTATAGTTTTCATGTATATTAAGTTATTTATCTGTGTTTCTGTGTATTTTGCCTCAAATTCAGAAAATTGATGCAAGTGAGCCCAATGGCGCTTTCCCAGCAGTTGGCCAACATAGCCCTTCACCTACTCCTTCTCCTCCCCACCGGTCCCCTGCACCATCACCTCCTCACTGGTCCCCTGCACCATCACCTCCTATTCAACCAACTCTTAGAACACTGGAGGATAGTGAATCCTCATCAACTGAGTATGTTATTTTTCTTTCATTTGAATATTTATTCTAAAACTTCAAAGTTCTCATTAGTCATTTAAGTTTTATATTTGTTTTTATGTTACAGAATTAATCTGCAAACTGTCTTGATGAAGCTTCTCAGCAAAGTGGATCTCACCTCTAATCGAACGAGCAATCAAATAAATGTTTGCAGAGACAACATCTTGCAGGGCAGTCTCCAAGCATTTAAACGCCGTCGCTTTGACCCAGGAGCAAAGCTGGATGTGATTTTTGTTGACAGTGAGGGGACAGGAGAAGGAGCTGTGGATGATGGTGGGCCAACAAGGGAATACCTGCGGTTGCTAATGAAGGCTATACAGCACTCGAAGATATTTGATGGGCCTGAGAATGATAGGCTGTTGGCACTTGATACTCATGGTAGGTACTTAGTAAGGTTTCTGTACTTTAAAAAATGTAAAGTACACTGTACAAAACTAATCATTTGAATCTTTGTTTAAATGTTGTTTTTTTAGGTCTTGAGACCGGACTGTACATGTTGATTGGAAAGATGGTGACAGTGTGCATAATTCATGGTGGAGTTGGTCCACACTTCTTTTCTGAGCGGCTCTTCCTTCAGCTTTGCGGTAAATCTCCACCTCCTGCCTCATTGGAAGAAGTGGGAGACCGCTCCTTCAGAGAAAAGTTATTAAAGGTGTGTATTGCAATGTAAAGGGAATGTTGGTCATTTTTAGTAGCCTGGTCACTAATCATTGCATTCTAAAAGTTTTCATACCAGATTTTTATTGGAGATATTGGCACCGGCTTCCTGTAAGGCCAGTGTTTGTTGGCAAGAAGCTTGAATGTAAAGCACTTCTTGTTTTCAAAATAGGACTACTCACATTATTTTATTTTTTAGATGAAAGGAGCTGAGAGTGTCCATGAGGCAAATGATGCAGAAGACAGCCTGAGTATGATGGGAACTCTGAGATACATCTCCTCCTTGGAGCAGAGGGATTCCCTGGTCCAGTCTGCAGCAGATTACTTTGTTGACGGACGGATGCACGTGGCATTGACACAGTAAGCAATTTATCCACCAGGGCAAAACTGAGGGGTGTGAAAGGGTGAACTTGTTCATATATCATTGATTTGTAATGTTCTATTATGTGTGCGTTTCTCTTCAGGTTTGAGGAAGGTTTCAAAACTCTTGGTTTCCTTGACGAGCTTAGGGCTCACCCTGAAATCTTTGAGGACCTGTTCACCAATGAACTGAAACCACTGGAGGCAAAAGACTTGTCTACTTTGTTTGAAGTTGACTTCTCAGCCCCTGGAAGTAACAGACGGCGTCTGGAAAATCAGATCATCTGTTTCTGGAGAGACTGGTTAATTGATGTTGAAGGTATGATATTTTAGTGGCATATAATAACCTCTTGTTCCTTGAGGTACAGATAAATTACATAGGCCTTTGTGTTTTTGGCTGGGCCACTGGGCCAGCCCTAGGAATTGGAATCTGGGTGGGTTTGTCTGTCGATCATTTGTATTTTGTTGTGCAATCACAGTTGCGCTAATGCGCCACAAGGTGGCCTTAGTTATATCAAACCACCACTTGGGTCACACATCTAATGGGAAGATTGGATCTGGATTTTAACGTCAGTTGCATCAAGATACAGTTCTATACCATATTACTTGAAGCTTTTTAGTGTGATAGACATTTATATTTCTGCCATACAAGCTACAATTTACTTTACTCTTGTGACTTTTTAGAAGGAGAATGCAGCCCCTTGACACTGGAAATGGTGTTGGAGTTTACGTCTGGAGCTTCAGCAGTGCCTCCCCTGGGCTTCCCACTGCGTCCTGTCATTGAATTTCTCCACGATGAAGACACTAAAATCTTTCCAGAGGCAAACACATGTGTCATAGTGCTCAGACTCCCCATTCACAAACAATATGAGAAATTCAGAAGCTGTATGACAGAAGGAATTCTGCAGGCTCCAAGTTTTGGCATTGCATAATGTTACATTTGCAGTCAAAACAAGAAAAACACTGAAGTTCATGACAGTTGACCACCTGCATTCGAGCACAATGCCTTCCTACACATTGAAGTTATGTAGCATGCTATTTTGCTCCAATAAAAACTGCTTTTTCCGTACATTGTCATTTTTTAACTGAACGCTACATCAATAATTAGTTCTTATAGGACTGGGTAAGGGTAAGAGACTGACCAATACTGGATTTTTGGGTCCAGTACCAATATTTGGAAGTCAAATATTGCTGATACTGATATTCTCACAATAATTTACACACACCACACGCATACACCTTTTTTGCCCTCAACTTTAGTTAACAAAGACAAGATGTGCCAAAGATATGCACTGGAGGCAAGATAGGTAGTGGAGGTAGTGGGTCAGGTAGTGTGTAGTGCAAGAAGCAGTCTTATTTTTGTTTATCAGACAAAATTTTGCATTACCTTACTATATTCATTTAGAAGACACTTTTATCCAATGAATAAGTGGATTCAATGCCAGTCCTTTAATAGCTGTCCTCCGATACATTTGCTGGGTCCTAACTACTGTATTATACACTATTATTTTCACTTTAAGGCTACGCAAGCATATTTGCAATTTCTGTGCAGCAAGTCTGGTATTTCTGTGTGATGTCTGGAATATCCTCAATTGCCTGGATGACCAGTTGCTGTTGCTGCGGAGTGAGGTGGATTCTGGGTTCTTCCACTACAGCTGGGAAATGGTCGTCATCATCAAGACTGGGGAAGGTGTCAATCCCATGGTGCGCCAAAAGGGCCTCCAAACTTTGTTCACTGTAAGGGTCCTCACCAAACACATTTTTGATGGCTGTGCTCTCCATCTCCATATTGGCCAGCATTCCTGCAATCCAGATTTGGACCGGTGTTCTGTTGTTTTCTGTGCGTAGACTGTAGTTATTCCAGGCATCTCTGAAGTTGTGTAGTCTTTTCTGAATTTCTGGCAGAAAGACAATTTGCAGTGAGACTTTGTGGAGGTCATCATCAGGATCAAGGAGCTCGGAATTCTCGACAGTGTAGAATGTATCATAGAAAGTTTGTAGAACGTGCAGAAACACATCTCTCCAAAGACGTTCTATCCTCTGGTTATGGACAGACTCGCCTGTGATGTGACTTTTCCTCTCCACACCTTGAACAAGATTCATGAACAGTGCAACATGTGAATTCTCTCCTCCGTAGTCTGATCTAACTCTGGAAGGAAGGCCATACAGGCAGGTTGCTTTCACAAACTGTGTCAGTACAGTGGAGGCACGATTATTTTTGTTGCAGTTCAGGTATGTAATCAGACGAGAGTTTCCATCAATGGCTCCATGGATTACCAAACCCCACCTTGTGATAAAGGAGAAAGGTACAATTGATTATAAATCAATCATAAACAGATTGATGCAGTTCGATTTGAACATGAATATGTCTCATTGTTTTTACCACCTCTAGATTACTTAATTTAAAACTTAACCCAAATTAAAACTACTCAGTAAATGTATGTCTGCAGTTGTAATACAACAAACCAGGCCAATTACCTTATGAGGCGCATGTTTCCGTCTATGTGCCATAAACTGTTGGGATGAGGAACATGGTACACCCTTCTGGTCACGGCACTGCTCCACCTGCGTGCAGCTGCAGCAGGATTTATCTGGGTCAACACGTCCCGTACTCTATGCTGTGGAACAAACAGTCCCTCAGCACGCAGACATCCTCTCATCATCTAAACAAGATGCAATCAACCAATTAACAAAAAATATTTCTGGCTAATTGTATTGGTGACAAATTAAAGCAACTTTTTTATAGTTCATGGGGAAGAGAAAAACTACTGTACCTCAATTCCCGTATTAGGATAAAGACCATGAAGTCTTGTAATTTGTTGGATGAGCTCTTGATCTGTCACTGGCAGCTTTGTTTTTTTGTACAGAAACGATGAGGAGCAACCAAACATGCCAGCCGTTTGCTTGACAGTGTATCCTTGTCTCAGGAGAAACTCTATTTGCTGCCTTGAAACATCAATGGCTGGTCTGTGTGGGGAATAAAATTAGATAGAAACAATGAACACTGGAAAGCAAATATTAACTGTTTGATTGTTTTATAAAGTTTGATAAATCACTGGAAGTATAATATCGAGTGCCCTTGCATAACATAGGCACATATAGTATTTAATGAGCACAAGTAGCATAGAAAAAGCAGATGGAGAAAACAACATCAGAGCATGACTAAGCAGCAGGGCAGATACATTGAGGTCTCACATGGCATTCACATGAGCGAGGGTACAATGACCTATGGAAAAGATAATTGGTGAAACGCAAACTAAAGGGACTTGGAAAACATCAGATAAGGGTTAAACATAAACTAACGGACGTGAAAAACATCAGATGTTTAAGTAATCACCAAAGGTCACTGAAACATGTTTTTAAAAAAATAGATTCAGCACTGTGGGTAGACACCATTAATTACGGACCAAAGAGGGTAAGCCTTTGGGGCTTGGAAAACACCTAGCAGTTGACACAATTGTTTATCATGAATCAAGCAGATCAGATTGCTCAGAATATTGACCACTGGAAAAATGACACCATTATTTCTTGATCACAGGAGAATGGGGAAAAAAAGGAAAATAATGGTGTCTAACAAGAATGGGGACTCAAGGTCAAGAGGAGGTACTAAGGTTGTGAAACCACAGAAGGGGGGGTTCCAGAAAGAGTATAAAAGGCAGGATCTGTGCATTGAAGGATCAGTGCTTCCATGGAAGGACTCATGTTTGCTGTACTGCTTGCTTTGCTTGAACAGTAAACTTTGCTCACATCTGAACTCTTTTTGCCTCAGCGTTTTTATTGGTGACTGCTAGTCTCTACAGTGTGGTGAAGATCCTGAAGACATCTGGCCCAGCTTCTCGATTTTTCCTCCACATCTGCCACGGCCTCCTGAAAAAATAGGCAACAAACAGGATAATTACTTTTAAAATACATGCATTGCAGGTTCCTGATTACCTTCTTAAATTGAAATTCTCTCTCTAAATGTCTGTCTAAATGTCCTGCATCAAAAATTCTACATACATAAAAGTAGAAAGATGTTTTATATTAAATGTACTTAAGTATCAAAAGTTACATTAGAAAAGTACACTATCTATTTTGTATTGCTGTATGGTTTTGAAGTGTTCACTCCTTGATGTTGAGACCTAGTGACCTCTATAGGTTCTGTTAAAATGGTTAGTGGTCCAGTTATGTTGGCTCTGATCACCTCCTTTTAACGCCGATAGGCTTTAACTTTGAAAGTGCAACATTTTCATCAACTTACAACATGTTTTCTGTGCAGATAATGTCTTTAGAGTAGCTAGTGAAAGGTTCAAAATATAATTACTTTTGAAATGTAACAGAGTAAAAGTACCCCTAATGGAAATACTCAAGTAAAGTACTTTTTTTGTTTTGTTTTTTTCGTTCCGGCGCCGCTGTGAGTGGCAGCCTGTTGCAGCAGCTCCCGTTCGCGGTTTGAGTTTTTTTTTGAGTTTACTAGTTTGCTAGTGAAGTATAGTCGTTCTTTTTTGCTATATATCTGTATGTATTTGCTATGTATTTTTAGTACTTGTTATTTTGCTATTTTTTGGCATCTTTGGAGTTTTTTGGACATTTTGTTTATCGTTTATGGAGACAAGACTGCTGATGCCCTTAGAGACGGCGTCCATAGTTACCGCCGGCAGCCATGGTGACTCCATTGTTTACACCAGGGATCAGCTGTTAGCTCTCCGTCATACAGCGGTGCTACCACCCGGGGAGAGACCTGATGTGCCCCGCGAGCTGAGGAGGAGGAGACGGGGAAGCCGAGCGGGGGCTCAGCGCCGCGCCAGGAGAAGACGTTATACACCCGTCCTCCCATCGATCATCATGGGGAATGTAAGATCTATCACCAACAAGATGGACGAGCTGGCGGCGCTGACCCGGCATCAGAGGGAATACCGGGAGTGTAGCATCATGCTATTCACGGAGACTTGGCTAACTGCGCTAACTCCGGATACGGACGTTTCAGTTAATGGCTTCCAACTACTTCGGGCGGACAGGACGAAGGAGAGCGGTAAGAGAAAGGGAGGATGGCTGGCAATGTTTGTTAATGACAGATGGTGTAACCCTGGGCACATCACTGTTAAAGAGCAAACCTGCGACAAGAACATTGAACTGCTAGCTGTTAGCATGAGGCCAAACTATCTACCGAGGGAATTCTCGCATGCCATCGTGATGGTAGCTTACATCCCCCCCTCTGCTAACGCTGAGGCAGCCTGTGATGTCCTGCTCTCAGCAGTAAGCAGGCTGCAGACACAGCACCCAAATGCCCTCCTCGTCATCTCTGGTGATTTTAATCATGCCCCTCCGTCCTCCTGTCTACCCACATTCACTCAGTATGTTACGTGCCATACCAGAGACAACAGAATACTGGACTTATGTTATGCCAACACCAAGGATGCATACATCTCATTGAGTCTCCCCCCCCTGGGCAGATCTGATCACAACCTTGTGCATCTCAGGCCTGTCTACAGACCTCTTGTGCGCAGGCTGCCTGCTGTCCCACGCACAGTGAAGAAGTGGTTTAACGGAGCAGAGGATGCTTTGAAGGACTGTTTTGACACTACTGTATGGGACATTTTTAGTGACGCTCATGGGGAGGATATTGACAACCTCACAGACTGTCTGACGGACTACATAAATTTCTGTGTGGAAAACACCGTCCCCACTAGGACTGTACGTTGTTTCGCCAACAATAAACCCTGGATCACTCCTGATATTAAGGCTCTCCTCAAGGAAAAAAAGAGAGCTTTTGTATCGGGTAACAAGGAGGAGTTGAAGAGTGTCCAGCGAGAGCTAAGGAGGAGGATCAGGGAGGGGAAAAACAGCTACAGGAGAAAGTTGGAGAGTCAACTGCAGAAAAATAACACCAGAGGAGTTTGGAAGGGCCTTAAAACCATCTCGGGCCATATGGACTCCAAGCCCCGGCCTGCGGGGGATCAGAAGTGGGCAGATGACCTGAACGTATTCTTCAACAGATTCGATCAGGCATCTACCCCTCCCCCTGCCCCGTCTCCTCTGCAACCATCATTACCATCTACCCTCCCTGCCTACAGCCCTCCCCCTCCCTCATCTCACCACTCATCACTCCCCACAGCCCTCAGCTTACAGCCACTTAATACACCCACACCACAGCCTGGGCTGGGCCCATCTCCCCATTTCACACCCGCAAACACCCCCCATTCAGCCCTCATGCCCCTACAAGCTCAACCGGGCTGTTCCTCACAACATCCCAGGTGAGAAACGAACTGAGGAAGATAAGGGTGGGGAAGGCGGCGGGCCCAGACGGCATCAGCTCCAGACTTCTGAAGTCCTGTGCGGACCAGCTGTGTGGGATTGTTGAGCACCTGTTCAACCTGAGTCTGAAGCTGGGGAGGGTGCCAAAACTGTGGAAAACATCGTGTCTGGTTCCTGTGCCGAAGACCCCACACCCCAAGGACCTCAATGGCTATAGGCCAGTGGCATTGACCTCTCACCTGATGAAGACCCTGGAGAAACTGGTCCTTGTTCACCTGCGTCCGCTGGTGAGCCCATGTATGGACCCTCTGCAGTTTGCCTACCAACCCGCATTGGGGTGGATGACGCTGTCATTTACCTACTTCACACATCCCTCTCTCACCTAGAAAAGGCTGGAAACACTGTGAGGATCATGTTTTTGATTTCTCCAGTGCTTTTAACACCATCCAGCCCAGGATTCTGGGGGACAAGTTGGAGCACGCTGGGGTGGACCATCACCTGGCAGCATGGATCCTGGACTACCTCACAAACCGACCACAGTATGTGAGGTTACAGGACTGTGTGTCTGACACACTTCTCTGCAGCACAGGGGCTCCACAGGGAACCGTTCTGGCGCCTTTCCTGTTCACCTTCTACACAGCGGACTTCACCCATAACACTTCGAACTGTCACCTGCAGAAGTTCTCTGACGACTCTGCCATCGTCGGCCTCATCACCAACGGGGATGATGGGGAGTACAGAGAACTGACCCAGGGCTTTGTGGGTTGGTGTCAGCAGAACCGCCTCCAGATCAACGCGAGTAAAACCAAAGAGCTGGTGGTGGACTTCGGCAGGCGCAAACTCCCTCCACCTACACCAGTGAACATCCAGGGAACGGACATTGAGATTGTGAGATCGTACAAGTATCTGGGTGTTCACTTGAACAACAAACTGGACTGGTCAGACAATACGGACGCTCTGTTTAAAAAGGGCCAGAGCCGTCTCTTTTTGCTCAGGAGACTAAGATCTTTTGGAGTGCAGGGTGCGCTCCTGAGGACTTTCTATGACTCTGTGGTGGCATCAGCTGTCTTGTATGGGGTGACCTGTTGGGCCAGTGGCATCTCTTCCAGGGATAGGAAGAGACTGGACAGACTGATTAAGAAGGCCAGCTCTGTCCTTGGATGCCCTCTGGACCCAGTGGAGGTGGTGGGAGGCAGGAGAATGGTGGCCAAGCTATCATCACTACTGGAGAACACTTCCCACCCCCTACATGTCACTCTTTCAGCACTGGGCAGCTCCTTCAGCGACCGGCTGCTCCACCAGCGGTGTCTGAAGGAGAGGTACCGTAGGTCCTTTCTGCCTGCTGCTGTCAGACTCTATAATCAGTACAACTCCCGGTAATCTACACTTGACTGTCAGTGTGCAGACTATTCACTACTATACTTCATCTACTGCTGTGCATTATCTTCATACATATATTGTATTCATGATGTTATCTACTTCATATGTTGCTGTGAAATATTTTTCATATACATGTATATTATATATGTGCAATATTTTTATCTTATCTATTTGTTCATACTTACAACTGCACTCAGTCACTCTATTATTTATTTCTGTCTATACTGTGTATAGGACTATTTTTCTATTTTTCTATTTATTTTTATTGTATTTCTATATATGACACTTTTGCTGGCTGCTGCAACGCTAAAAATTTCCCCGCTGTGGGACAATAAAGGCTTATCTTATCTTATCTTATCTTATCTCTTATCTTATGGAAGTTACCAAAGAACTAATAGCCTAGCTACTTAAATGCAGGACTTGAGTAAAAGTGCTCAGTGTTTCCTATGGAAGGGGAGGTCCTCCCCCACAGCAAACCTCTTGGTGACATGCTGTAATAGACCTTTTTAAGGCCATCTAGCATGCCAATTAAGCAAAGTGTACATTTCCATCTCTTTAATTGAATAAATTCAACAATATAATCATGCTATTTCCAACACTTTGTTGTTCTGGATTACTTATCTAAAGTGTTATTCTCATATTATTCTCATATCACTGCAGGTGTTCATGTGTTAATTTTCCCAAACTGTATTTGCAGTAATGTACAAGTACAAGATGGCATTTATATATTATATAGCTACATTTGAAGTCCAGTATGGGAACCGTGCAATTCACTGAATTTTCCATAACGTGTTCCTCCAAATGTTTAACAATAAAAGCCTTGTTAGGAAATTAAATTATTTTGCAAATTCTTTTACGTTTTATTTAACAAGATAGATTAGCACACCCACATAACTTAATTAGTCATAGTCATAGTCTAACTAACTAAATGCATTCTGTTTACCTCGTCTGCTTTTCTTTTCCTTGGAAAATATCTGAGTAAAGTAATTTTTGCTTTTGCTGTGGCGGCCAGTCACGGTAAAATGTTACAATCGCAAACACGGAGTTAGTCGTTTTGCACCCCTGGTTAAAGGTTTTTAGACCCGCTGATACAGCACTTACCTGAACGAATTCGACTAACAGAGAAGGCCACCGGGGCATCTCGTTGCGAATGCAAAATCATGTCTCTGATCTCCAGAAGACTGCCTCTTAATTCATCTGCCGTCTCTGTAGAAAGTTGGTCAGCAATTCTCGTTATGTTGACAATCGAGGCGTCTATGGCGCGTAGTTCCCTCTGACCGCATACACCTTGTTGATATGCCCGTTCGATGGCAAAACATTTTCGTTGGATTTTAATAATTACTTGCTCCGCCATGTTCAACTTCTTCTTCTTCTTTAAGTTAAGTTACTGGAATGGACTGTGGAGCAGCAGATGTGTTGCAAACGGAAAATATTGCGCGTTTTCACAAAGCATTAGCATTTGTTGAATATTCATGAGGTGGACGTAGCCTATTTAAAAGTCGACCAATAGCTTTGTGGTACTTGATGATATGACGCCCACATATCCGAAATGGTTTGATGATATGTCGGACATATCAGAAATGCAACTGTAGATATCTGAAATGGGAAATTACATTTCCACTAGTCACAATCCTTTTTCGACATGTCAAAATTAAATTGTAGATATCTGCAATTCTTTTTCTTACTAGTGACAAAGGAATTACTGATATCTATAATTAAATTAAAGATATCTGTAAATCAGTGTTGACTAGTCAAAATGTAATTTCTACATGTGAAAATATATTTGTAACATGTCAAAATTGTTTTACAGATATCTTAATTAATTTCCACTAGTGAAAACTAAATCACTACTAGTCAGCCCTACTGATTAAATGTTAAAAGGGCTTGCCATAAACCCTGTGTACAAAACACACCACGTGGTAAATGTGTCAAAAGTCCGTAAGCTTGTGCGAGCACACGCGCGTAAGTACTTTTGCCGCCGCGATTGTGAAAATGAGTTTGCAAGTCTGTGTCTGAATGCACAGACTCGCAAAACGGAGTTTGCAGACAGAAAACAAAATGTACAAGTCTGCAAAACTAAGATTCCAGATACAAACTTCAATGCACAAGTTTGCGAATTAAGGTTACAGATACAAACATAAATGTACAAGTTTGCAAAACTACAGTTACAGATACAAACCCCTGTTTTCAAGTACACCTTTTAGAATCATATACTGTACTATTCCATAGGTAGCAAGTTGAGGTGACAAAATCCAACAGAAATACATTTTCTTTATGGATAACATTGATGCCAAATTTACAATAAGACTGTTGATATACGATGCCCTTTATCTTATGTTTCTAGAGTTATGTGTTTTTACGGACACGTGAGGAATTGTTAAAATGTGATATTTCTTAAAGGGAGTTTGGCACAATGTTTTCACCGGACAGCGCAGTCTCATTTTCCTGCCGTTCCTCGCCTTGCCCATCAATAACCTTGCACCCCCACTTTTAACAATAACTTGGCGCCCATTCTTACAGACATAACAAACTAATAGCATTAACGGTGTTGTGTATCTTGCAGCAAGTAACGCCATTAACGTTCTAGAAAATTACATCTAAGGAGGTACTAAAGTTGTGAAACCACAGAAGGAGGGGTACCAGAGAGAGTATAAAAGGCAGGATCTGTGCATTGCATGTTCAGTGCTTCCATGGAAGGACTCATGTTTGCTGTACTGCTTGCTTTGCTTGAACAGTAAACTTTGCTCACATCTGAACTCTTTTTGACTCAGCGTTTTTTATTAGTGACTGTTAGTCTCTACAGTGTGGTGAAGATCTTGAAGACATCCGGCCCAGCTTCTCGATTTTTCCTCCACAGTAGGCACTCCAGATACCCAAATGTAAGTGCAAAAACACTGAAAAAGTGGGTTTTTCATATGTCCCCTTTAAAATCAAATCTGTTATTTGGCGTTCAGTGACATTCTTTTATAAAGATATAACACAGAATAATAACAATAATAATAATAATAAATACATAAATAAATAGAGATTAAAATATAATAAATAATAATAATACTAATCATTAAACATTAATATTCAGGGAAGACTTTTTGATGGGGGGCGGTTAGGGACCTGGATTATGGATAGGGGGGCAATGGCCCAAAAAAGGTTGAGAACCACTGACCTAACCAAACCTTGTCATTGTAACATTATAAAAGATATTTATTTTTCAGCAGGGATTTGTAACGGTTTTGGAAGACACACAAATGATGTTGTGTTTGAACTAAGTTTGCCTTTTTACCCAATGCATGGTTTTAAACGTGCTCAGGTATCCAACTCGCAGCACTGACACTCTTTTCCCTCTTTGTTATGTGTGCAATCACTTGGCTTTTGTTATTAGAATGAAATTGCTTTTATTTCTTGGGGGAGATGGGAACAAGGTCTAGCAACCTGTCAGGGAACAGATCTTTAATCACTGGCCTTGAGTAAACCTTAGGAGTTTTAAAGATGTTTTAATGACCTGCCTTGTCGCCACATCGTTCACCCTCTGACTATTAGAGCCAGGAAGGACAGCAGGCTAATTGAAGTGTCACTCAGTGAAGAAATGTATTTCGTCTTCCTCTCTTTCTCTTTATTTCCCTCTCTTGCCCTCGCCTTTCTGCTGATTCATTTAACCCTCATCCTACCAACATATTTAACATACAAGGATTACCGACGTAAGAAACAACCATCATAGCAAAATGTTAACTTATTTCTTCTCAAAACATTATTAGTTATGTAATTAATGACATCTGAAAAAAAAAGATTAGTATTATTTTTAGGAAAGTTACAGTTAATTATCCCTCCTTCTCGCCCTCTGCAGCCTGAAGAATTGTTACATTTGTGCTTTTTCCTACACTCACACCATGTCCTGATCATGCTCTGACTGCATGTCAATAATATGCATTTCACACTATTTTACAGTCTTGTATAACAATTCAATTCAATTTCAATTCAGTTTTATTTATACAGCGCCATATCATAACAAAGTTATCTCAGGGCACTTTTTCGAATAGAGCAGGTCTAGACCGACTCTTTATATTTACAGAGACCCAACAGTTCCCACCATGAGCAAGCACTATGCGACAGTGGCAAGGAAAAACTCCCTTTTAACAGGTAGAAACCTCGAGCAGAACCAGGCTCAAGGTGGGCGGTCATCTGCCTCGACCGGTTGGGTTGAAGGGGGAAGGGGGGAGAGGAGAGAGAGAGCAGGAGGAAAGAGACATACAGCACAATACAGCTCCACATACAGCAATAGATATGGTAATGGCATTGATGTTAACACCAACAGAAACAACACTAAGAGCAACACCAATAACAGCAATAGCAGCAGCGGGTGCAGAGCAGGAGCACGGGGGCAGCAGGCGGCAGCAACCACAGACCCAGACTCCACAGCTCCAGAGGCAGAAACACCTGCAGAAAGCAACAGAAGAGAGAGAGAGGAGAAAGCACACAACTACGGGAAGAAGTTGAATTAATAACAAGCATTGATGGGATATGAGGGCGTACAGATGGAGAGGAAGAGGAGGAGAAGGAGCTCAGTGCATCATAGGAAGTCCCCCGGCAGTCTAGGCCTATAGCAGCATAACTAAGGGGTGGCTCAGGGGTCACCTGAGTCAGCCCTACTATAAGCTTTAACAGAACATAAATATTTCATTTGATAGTCATAAAACATTTTATTACGAAATTATGTATTACATTTCTGACTTTGAACATCATCTTACCTAGGAAGAGCAGTATTTAGGGTTGTAGACAGAGCACATGAGGAAATCTGTGTCTGCTGCATGGGAGTGTATCTATGTTCCCAGGGTCCCATGTTCCCCAGTTCAATCATCTGTTAACAGACATTAACCTTCCTATTGATTTCGGGTCAAATTTCACCCATTTCAAGTTAAAATATTCCATAAATATTAACCAGTTTTGTTTTGTTTTATATTATTTGAACAAGGCTTCATAATAGCCATATAAACACAACAAAACCAATGGTTATCATTTGATTTGATTTTGGGAAAAAAAAAATGGTGTTCCAGGTCAAATCTGACCCAGAAGAGAATATTAGTTGGTTCTGCAGATACAATTTTACTCTTGTCTCAAACTCTTGTTTGGGTTTGATCCACAAAACTACCCAGAATGTTTTATTGCTACATGCCATACTGTAACTCCTACCATTTGATAAGTTCCCTCTAATGTCAGCCCATTATATTGAGAGTCCAACAGCAGTGCTGGGGAACAGAAAACCCCTTTGATGAGTTCCCACAATAGTCCATGTCATATTAAGCAAATACAGAGCTGGGGAACATCTATTTCAGGTTCCCACTGTATATATAGAGCTGGGGAACATAGGACCCTGGGGACATAGGACCTTGGGAACATAGGACCTTGGGAACATAGGAATGACCCCTGCTGCATCTGTGTCTGTGTTAGGAGGGCTGTAGGACAGGTGAACCGAAGTGCAGAAACAGAGGAGATGGGAAAGAAGTAAAAAAAAATATTTATTGCAGAGCATAGGGACTGAGGCTGGGGCAGGGTCAGATAGGGGTCGAGGGAGCAGGTACAGAGTGAGATCCAAGGGGACTGAGTGAGCTGGGATCCAGAGTGGAGCAGCAGGGCGGGCCTGAGCAGTAGGCTTGACCAGATGAGGTGGAAGACACACGGACCAGAGTCAGAACAGGTAGGGCTGCGAGGGACAGAATTAGAGGTATGATGGCAGATGATGTGGGCGGAAATGGGCGCTTTTGACTGGGGTCCACCAGGACCCCAATACATTGGCATTTATAAAAAGCACCAGTTAAAACAGATACAGAAAACAATGATATGAAGTCATTAGGTCATGAAGTCATGAAAAATTAGAATGATAGAATGAGGCACCTGTGAGATACGACACAAAGTATACCTCTGGGGGTCTGCAGGTACCCCAGTCGGTAGAATGAGGGTTAATCGCTGTGGACACTTTGTTTCCATACATTTCCACTCTTCTTCACTTTTACTGTGGAGACAGGAATAAGGTCAGGCATGTTTTCTGTATTTCTCTGGGAATTTAGGGGATTTTAGCAACCTGGTACATTCTACAACTTACACATCATGACACCTGATGTTTTCCAGGCTGATTCCAGTATTTTTAGACACAGTATATTTTTAAAGGAATCAAAGGTAGTGCTGTAGCTAAATTTAAGGAAGTGATTCCATCATCATTAAATTCAGTTCCATGTCTCAATGTAACAGATGACTCCTATGCTAACTTTAGTCCCTCCCAAATTGATCATCTTGTTGATAGTGCTGCAGGCTCACTACGAATAACACTCGACTCTATCGCCCCTCTAAAAAAGAAGATAATAAAACAGAGGAGGTTAGCTCCATGGTATAACCCGCAAACCCGCAAATTAAAACAAACATCGCTAAAACTTGAAAGGAATTGGCGTTCCACCAATCTGGAAGAATCACGTTTAGCCTGGCAAGATAGTCTTAAAATTTATAGGAAGGCCCTCCGTAATGCCAGAGCAGCTTACTACTCATCATTAATAGAGGAAAATAAGAACAACCCCAGGTTTCTGTTCAGCACTGTAGCCTGGCTGACCATGTATTCCTATAGACCTCAGTAGTAATGACTTTATGAGCTTCTTTAATGATAAAATTCTAACTATTAGAGACAAAATTTAGCACCTCCTGCCCTCAGTTGGTACTGACTTATCTTCAAACACAGGAACCTTAGAAACAACTGTAAAACCTGTACATTTAGACTGCTTTTCTCCCATCAACCGTAATCAACTAACTTCCATGATTTCCCCATCTAAGCCATCAACGTGTCTTTTAGACCCCGTCCCAACTAGGCTGCTTAAAGAAATTTTACCCTTAGTTAGCACTTATGTACTAGATATGATCAATCTGTCCTTATTTAAAGGCTATGTGCCACAGTCCTTAAAAGTAGCTGTAATTAAGCCTCTTCTTAAAAAGCCCACTCTTGATCCAGGGATTTTGTCAAATTATAGACCTATATCTAACCCTCCTTTTCTCTCTAAGATCCTTGAGAAAGCAGTCACCAATCAGTTGTGTGACTTTCTACACAACAACAAGCTGTTTGAGGATTTTCAGTCAGGATTTAGAGTGCATCATAGCACAGAGACAGCACTGGTGAAAGTTACAAATGACCTTCTAATTGCATCAGACAAAGGACTTGTCTGTACTTGTCTTACTAGATCTTAGTGCTGCATTCGATACCATTGACCATCACATTCTATTACAGAGACTAGAACATTTTATTGGCATTAAAGGTACTGCACTAAGCTGGTTTAAATCCTATTTATCAGATCGATATCAGTTTGTACATGTTAACGATGAATCCTCTATGCACGCCAAAGTTAGTCACGGAGTTCCACAAGGTTCTGTGCTTGGACCAATTCTATTCACCTTATATATGCTTCCTTT
>SEMN01001594.1:0-40436 GCA_005408345.1 Macquaria australasica
TTATGCGCAAAGGATAGAGCAGTGTTCATGGCTGGCTGTGGACGTGATTCACTACCTCCAGAGATTTCAGGGGCTCATCAGCTTAGCCTTCCCGGCAGAGAGTGTGCGATCCTCTGCGTAAAACTCGCTGAGCAACGGCCTATGGAGGACCGTGATTTTTATTTTATTTTAAATTTAATTCAGCAGGGGGGGGAGAGCTTCAGTGTTATGCGCAAAGGATAGAGCCAACGTTCATGGCTCACTCTGGAGCTGGCTGTGGACGTGATTCACCACCTCCAGAGATTTCAGGGGCGCATCAGCTTAGCCTTCCCGGCAGAGAGTGTGCGTTCCTCTGCGTAAAACTCGCCGAGCAACGGCCTATGGAGGACTGTGATATTTGATTTAATACGGTGCCCTGGAACTGGCTGATGGGCAGAGGGGCCCGTGTGTCACGGGCTCACCCCGGTCTCATGGAACAGCGCTTCACAGCCTCAAGAGATGTCAGCTGCGCTTTAGCAGAGACAGCCCGGCAGACAGTGCGTCTCCCGTGCGGAGGGCGGGTGAAGTGAGTAAGCAGGACACCGACCAAACGGTTTATAAGATTTACTACGACAACAGCGGCAAAAGCAAACGAACTTTATTCATTTTAATTCCTTTATTTTTGTGTATCATTATTACCGCTAGAGTCTTTTTTTTCAGCCCCGAGCGCTGCTCTCCTGGTCCCGCGGGACCGGACAGCTGGTCCGTGGGCAGCTTTCAGTCTGTCGCCCAAGGGGCTGATGAGTACCACCGCCGTCTTGCACCGCTCCGTGGCTCTCCTTGTCGGCGTCTGGTGAGGAAACAAATACACACCCAGTGAGAGAAGCATCAAGATCGGCCAGGCCTCCACTTTATATACGGGACAAAATAATTTAAAATACGGGACAAAATAGACCGATGGATGGATCATCTGCTGGATGATGTGGCCTCTTCGAAACGACGGCGCATCTGCCTGGACTGCGCAACATCCAGGTTCAGAGCGTAAAACTTGTCCGCGGTGGAGGTGTTGTGGCACATGAATGTGGCCATCTTGTCTCTGACCTCCGCCGAATGTACATTCTTAGCCTGCGAGACGGTGGTGGAGGAGAGGGACTCGTAAAGATCGCTACTGCCGGCAAAGGTTAAACTGAGGTGGGCACCGCCGTGGCGCAGTGCGACTCACGTGTGCGGAGACGGCGGTCCTGAGGTCGATGAAGCTGGGCTTTCCCGTCAATCCCATCTCCGCCCAGGCACCCTGCATGTATCGAACGAGATTCCGTGCCGGCCCTATTCCAGCCGCAAACAACACGCGATCAGACGTGGGCCTGCAGCGCTCGCGCAGCTCCAGCCACGTCTCCAGCCACTCGTATTCTTCGGGCCGGAAAAAAAACTGGGCCGCCCCGAAGTCCCTGCTGGTCTTGTGGTTGCTGACCTGCAATGCGGAGGGGGGGGGGGAGAGAAATACATTAAATTAAATTAAAAAAAAACCCCAAAAAAAAAAACACACATTTAGACGCCCCGTCAGATCGAACTCAAATTTCGGGCACACGTCAGCGGAGACCCCCGTACTTACCGAGACCACAAAGCCCTCGGCGGACCGGTCGCCGGTGGTCTTCGCTGCTTCCACTTCCTCCACCGTCATGTTTGTCAGGACTCCGGGACGGTGCCCGTAGATGCATGCCACAAACGCGGAGAAGTATCCGTAGAAGCTATACCTCAGCGCTTGTGAGCCGTTCTTCTTCATTTCATCTGAGCAGAGGACACGCCAAAAGTAAGCCACGTCAGAGATGCATTTACCCGCCCGCCCGCCCGGGCTAAACAGCCGGTTACATACCCAGCAGTGCGGGGATTCGTGCCCCAGCCGTGTCCCGGCACTTTTTCAGGCTATCCCTGGAGACGACCTTCGCCATCTTCTCCGCCTTCACCTGCATTTGGTGCAGGACCACCTTTTGTGTGATGTTGGTGAGGGCCGATTTGACGTCTCTCACCACGCCAGTCAGCTGGGCCTGGGACAGGCGGCAGAGGGGAGAGGGGGTCTCCTTCATATATTGGAGGAATTGGTACACGTTTCTCATATAAAAGTTCGCCGTTGTCACCGCCTTGCCCGTAGTCAGGAGATGGGAGGACCATCTGTTAAAATAAAAAAAAAGAAAAAAGGAAAAAAAAGCACAAAGCACAAGGTCAGGGACCACGGGCCGGGCAGCAACCCGAGAAATGATTATGAAAGCCGGTCACACTCACTTTCTGATCTGGGCCCCGTCATCCAGAAACATCCAGCTGCGTAGGTTGCGTTTTCCCGTGGCCATGAAATAAACAAAAGACTTCCCGCGGCTCACCTTGGAGTAGGCGTTTTCGAGATGCTTGGTAGAAGGGCAGATTCCCTCCTGGTAATGTTGGTAATCCTCCAAGTAACTCGCAATGTATTTGGGGAAGATCAGATGGCGCAGACCCGGCATTCTTCCACTACTTTGGATAAGCCAGCGCACGACTCCTTCCTTCGGTCTTTTGGTCAGCGATGGCCCGCTGTAATCCCCCTCACCCGATCCTTCCTCCTCATCCACCACCACAGCCCGTTCCTCCTCTGCGGCCCGTTCCCCCTCCTCCTCCTCCTCCTCCTCCTCATCATCATCATCATCCGCCGCCCCCTGCAGCAGATCCGTCCGCTCTGTCACCACGCCGGACTCGGGCGTTCTGCGACCGGAGACGGCCTGTGACAGCCGCCTGTATTTTTTCCGGAGGTCGGCCAGTTCCATAAACAGCCTCTGGTTCTTCCTCCACATCTCCGTGCATCCCGGGTCGCTGCACGTGGGCAGCCGCGGCTCTTCCTGCACCCGGCATGCCAAACGCGCGTCATCGCCCTCCTCTCGTGCCACCAGGTCCAAGCCTCCTTACCCTATTTAAGTGGACCTCCACCTCTTCTTTGCTGAGCTCCGGGTGGCTTTCCCTCAGGTGCCTGTCCAGTCTCGTGCTTTTGTACGCGCATCCAGAGACCGGACAGGCAAGGTCCCTGATGTTTACCCTTCGGGCGGCGTGGTTTAGGAGAATTCTCCGCTCATCCAGGTTCGCCACATTGTGTGTCCGTCTGAAGTGATTGGACAGTGCCGCAAAAGCCTTGAAACAGAGAGGGCAGGTGGAGGACTTCTTTGGAAGTGTCATTGCTGAAGAAAAAAAAAGCGATTAGACCGCTGTGATAAACGTGCAATTTCCCACCGAAATCGGGGAGAAGAGAAACACAACCTACCTCCAGCGTGTTCTGTGGAAAATGAGGGAAAACCAAAGCCGAAACTTCACTCTTATATGCGGAGTGAATTTCCAAATCTGGCTGGAGACTGTCTGTGACTGGCTGAGACCAGAGACAAAGGTGAAACCGTTTGCCATTTGGCGTGCAGATAATTGAGCCGTTGCAGGCCACCACGTGAGCAAAAAACACGCCCTCGTTGGCCTCACGTGAGACAGGAACGATGCCTCTATCCTGGGCAGATAATTCTGAAGCACACCCTGAATAATAACTAAAAATAAATAATGATGATAATAATAATCACAGTTCTCCACAGGCCGTGTCTCGCCGCGTTTTGCGCCCGGGAGACGCACTGCCTGCTGGCCTGTCTCTGCTAAAGCGCCGCTGACATCTCTGGAGGTTGTGAAGCGCGTTCACAGCCATCTCTCCAAAGGAACGTAATTTCCTCCGGCGGACCATCCAGCCCTTAGCTTAAGTCCAACAGCCACAGCCACAAACACCGGGAACTCACACAGCCTCTCCCCGGCGATGACAGGCCGTCCCCGGGGCGGACATCCGCATACAGCCGCGCGTAATGTCCTCCGGCTGACCATCCAGCCCTTAGATTAAGTCCAACAGCCACAGCCACAAACACCGGGAACTTGCACAGCCTCTCCCCGGCGATGACAGGCCGTCCCCGGGGCGGACATCCGCATACAGCCGCGCGTAATGTCCTCCGGCGGACCATCCAGCCCTTAGCTCAAGTCTAACAGCCACAGCCACAAACACCGGGAACTCCCACAGCCTCTCCCCGGCGATGACAGGCCGTCCCCGGGGCGGACATCCGCATACAGCCGCGCGTAATGTCCTCCGGCGGACCATCCAGCCCTTAGCTCAAGTCTAACAGCCACAGCCACAAACACCGGGAACTCACACAGCCTCTCCCCGGCGATGACAGGCCGTCCCCGGGGCGGACATCCGCATACAGCCGCGCGTAATGTCCTCCGGCGGACCATCCAGCCCTTAGCTCAAGTCTAACAGCCACAGCCACAAACACCGGGAACTCACACAGCCTCTCCCCGGCGATGACAGGCCGTCCCCGGGGCGGACATCCGCATACAGCCGCGCGTAATGTCCTCCGGCGGACCATCCAGCCCTTAGATTAAGTCTAACAGCCACAGCCACAAACACCAGGCACTCGCACAGCCTCTCCCCGGCGATGACAGGCCATCCCCGGGCGCACTTCCTCCGGGCTGTTCAACCACCTCTGGGGCCTACACGCAGCACCTTGCACACTGGTCGAACCGGCGGACCCACACTTAAGCACCCTCCCCACCCTCCAAGACAGTTAGCCGCAGCCACACGCGTTCCGTGGTCCTGGTAGACTGCATTGTACTTAGAATTTTAAAAACACTGTGCTTAATAGAATGAAGCGTGGTACCAGGACCGCGTGGTACCAGGACCGCGTGGTACCAGGACCACGTACTCTTTACCACAGCGCCCTGGGCTTGGGAGATCTGCCCGGCAGATCCGCTGCCACCAACCCGACTTCCCTTCCTCCCCTTAAGATGATGCATCACCAGTTTCAGCACTCCCCAGTTGTTGGAAGTCAGCGTAGCTATGGCGGTCACAGGCCCCAATGATTTGATTGGACGGGGTGGGACTTTCAGGGGCAGGACTTCCGGTGATGATGTGGCACGTTCTGATTGTGACCTGTCTAAATTTGATGAAAGGGTGTCCCTATATCTCTCTGAAGTCATATTGTTGCTTTTGTTTCTAGGCTTTAGGGCTGATTTAGGATCTGCAGTTGTAAATGTTAATAGGTTCATATATGGTCCAGATGCTGTATAGCTCTTTCCAGAGGGCAAGTGCTCAGATATCTAGCTGCAAAGGCAAGGCAGGTTCATGTTGGAGGAGGACATAACCAGCCAGGCAACCAATGAGGTTAAGTGTTAAGTTGAGTGAGGAGCCTTGTACACAGAGCAGCATGTTTTCACTGAGGAGGAGGATAGCGAGGGGGAGGGGTCAGCAGGTCCACAAAGAGTGCATGACCTTAGACCAGAGAACATCTTTAAATAAAGACAGGAGTAACCCCCCCCTCCCTCCCCCACATTATCATGTGACTCAAGTTCCATATTTAAGTCCTATGATGACAACTATACCGTCTCCATGACAACTGAGCAAACTTCATCTGCTGATGAAAACTGTCAGATGTGGTTGAAAGCTCTGGAAAAAGCTGCGTGAACCATGTAATGCCAAACTGAACTCTTTATAAACTGTAGCATATTAGACAGTGGTAAATGTCTTTTACTGTTAAAGCACTTATTGGTACTCCACATTCCTAATGCCACTAGTGTTTGCAGTATCACCTATAATATACTAATAATAATAAACCAAGCATAAGAATAGTTTACAGTTACAGTTACAAAGGAGGGCAAAGGAAGCATCAAATTCTGGTTGGGGCCAGAAAAGACTTAGACTGGCCTTGTCTTTTGTCTCTTGCAGGCCATGTGGGAGGTCTGTAGGATTACAGCAGACATGTCTGTGTATGTACATGTGATTAGGTACAATTCTTGAAAAAAGATGTGTTCTGATGTGGCCTGTAGTAGCAGCAGGTGTGTCTCTCTGGACCGACATCCACCAAGGCTTCAATTGGCTTTTACACTTTGTTTCCACAACAACCGTCAACACGGCCTCATTTTGTGTGAGAGTCTATGATGACAGGGATGCTGTCTCTGTAGCCTGGTTTTTCACTGTTGCTAGGTAACAGTGTGGGGGTTTGCCCAAATGACAACACAGAGCCTCAGAAGCTGTGTGTGTGTGTGTGTGTGTGTGTGTGTGTCATGGCGGAGAAACAGCACTGTCTTTCAGTGAAGCAGGCACACACTTACTGATGCTTGACACGTTTCCTCCTCTCGTTCCTCCTCTCCATCTGTAGAAAGCACCCTGACCTGTTTAGAGGTTTAAGAGTTCTAGGAGACCGGTCTTTAGGGGGTTTTTTTCTTGAAGAAAACAATATGGAGCTAAATGGCCTCCAACAAATCTATTTAAGGCAAATGTAGTTTTTCTTGTTGAAATTCTCCTCCAGCCAGTGTTGAGGAAGGCCTTTGGTCTCGTAGGTTATTTTCTTTTGAAGTTATGTTGATTCATTACTCATTACGGTCTAAAAAATGCAGTCAAACATTCACCAATCTCTGCAAATGTTCTCACCCTCCCCATTCATTTCAGTAGAAACACAATTAACACAGTTTAGTTTCCTCTTTTGGGGCAACCCTTCAGACAGGTCTGCCAATGCAGTGAGCAAATGCTAATAATTCTAACAGTATCACCCTGTTTTGTGCTATATTCCACTACCAGGCTGCAAAGTGCAGCATTGCTGTCATACATCATTTACAGCTCAAGAAGCAGTCCTCTTCCTCTGCTCAGTATTCCATTTATTTCCCACCACAGAACCATGACATTACATTCTTTTGCAGGGCTGAGTCTTTATTTTGTGAAGTTAATCCAGGTGCAATGGCACAGTCTTGTTGTCACCATGAGGGTGCTAGGCAACCAACGGGGGTGCTGCAGAGGTACTGGGCGAATGGATGTGGTTAGGTGACTGCTCTAAAACCACAAAGAGTTATAGTCATATGTCTGTCAAGATACATGGTGTTAATTAGTGAGTTTTAGAGGTGTTGGTAGGCGAAATCTTGAACTTTAGAGAGAACCAGGCTAGCTGTTTGTGCTAAGCTAGGCTAATAGCCTCTTGGCTCCAGCTCCGTGCTTAACAGGCAGACATGACAAAATGTCAAATGAATAAGTGCCCCAGACCCATTGCCCACTTTGCCCAGGTGTAAACCAGCCTTGTGCGAAATAAAGACTCTGGATTTGAAAATATAATCTTAACTCAAACTGTCAATTATGTCCTCCATCTCTTAAATTGATAGGATGACTCCATGGCCACTATGGAAATGAGAGAGTCACTACAGCGACCAATAACTCTTCACCAAACATATGGCCATGTGAGTATTGTAAAAGGATAGATGTGAACAAAATGTTTCCATGTAGTTTTTGCTTACAGAATGGATTAATAGGAAGAGACATGTTCCCTATATAAATACTATAATAACATTTGTTTATATGGCACTGTTTACAAGTATTGAAGTTGCTTTACAGGCATAAGAGCCGGAAAAGTGAAATGTGAAAAAGAACACTAATGGCAGCACATAAAATACATATTAAACAATTAGAATACAAGATAAAAATATGTAAATAAAAATAACTAAATTAGAAGCCAGAAAGGCATGGATAAGGGTTTTGTGTCCTGAAATGACAGAAAAGATGTAATCCTAGCAATGCTCCTGAGCAGATAACTGTCTGTTATGTTACAAAAATGAGGAGAGAAGTCCAGATCTCTAGAGTCACAGGTTGTAAGTGGCGGATTTATCTGTGGAGTGTCAGAATAACAGTGAAACAATGGTTGTAATTGCGACATTTCTTTTCAAGGCAGACATGAGGCAGAGGTCAGTGGAGAACCTAACAAATCTAATTTAGCATCCATTAGTTGTAAAATAAGTGATATCACAACCACACACGACAAAAAGCCAGATGGCCTGCTGTTCTTTAACCTTTCCACCCCTATACTGTATCTGCGTTTGACTCCCTCCTCTCTCCCCCCCCCCTCTGTGTGTTCATAGAACAATTGATTTTCTGAGCTGGGTGTGAAGTCAGTTTCATTTTCACTATGTAGCATCTAACCTCTTTGACTGAATAGAGTTCAGAAACACACTCCGCTCCCCAAGGACACTCATACTGTATGATCACATGTGCTTTGGTTCAGCTCTTCCTAACACATACTCAGAAGCATGCAAACAGCCACCCACAGATGGTGATTAACTGGGACTACAGGTAGAGCAGGGCAATGTGATGAATGAAATCACTTGTATCAGGAGAGTTAACAGGAAGCCCTTTATGAATAAATTATGACCTCTATTCCATCACATCACTTTTTTAAACAGTGAGGAACAATCTAGCGCAAATGATTAAACCACAAATGATTCAGAGTATCAGTCTTAACTGCCAGTCAAGGGCTGCTCCATGCTGGACGAGCCATCCTTGGTCTATTCAAAGGAAATGACTCTAACTTTGGGAAAACTCGGTCAAAAGCAAAGGGGGTAGAGGACTCCAGCTTCTCATTGCTGTATTTTCTATACACTTGCTTTTTTGAGAGAGTAAGTAACAAAGTCGTTTAAGATTACATGGCCAAAAGTATGCTAATCCCAAAGTTTTAGAGGTGTTGGACAGAGCCACGCTAGCTGTTTCCCCCTGATTCTAGTCTTTGCTAAATTGAGCTAAGCTAACCATGTCCTGACTCCAGCTCAGTACTTTGTACTGTTCCTTTAATACTCATGACATTAGGTATCAGGTGTACTGTCCAAATACTTTTTTGGGGTGTTATGGAAGCAAAGAAAGGCTGTAATTATATGAATTTAATACACAGCTGAATACCTTTTTGTAAATACTTGAAGCTGAAATGTAAACACAGCTGAATTGACAACATTGAAATATTTGACTTTGAAAATAATTGTACATTTATGTTTGTATCTGTAAGGTTAATTCTGCAAACTTGTGCATTGAAGTTTGTATCCGTAACCGTAGTTTTGCAAACTTGTACAGTGACGTTTGTATCTGGAAGCTTAGTTTTGCAGACTTGTACATTTTGTTTTCTGTCTGCACACTTCGTTTTGCCAGTCTGTGCATTCAGACACAGACTTGCAAACTCATTTTCAGAGTTGCGGCGGCAAAAGTACTTACGCGCGTGTGCTCGCACAAGCTTACGGACTTGTGACACATTTACTACGTGGTCATGTTTTGTAAACAGGGTTTCGCAAAAGAATCAGACTATCCGCAAGAGAGGGAGGGCGGGACCTCCAGCTTCTGACCAATCAGTGTCTTTGGAATCGCTAAGCACAATGCAATTGGCTAGTCAACACTGTCAGTCAACATAGAGCCTGTAAAGAGATCCAACCCCTGAACACAGTTATATTTTAAAGAGTTATCTCTGTAGCCCCTGATTTAAGCTACATTGACTTTTATTGACGTTTTTCTTATGTTTTAATATTTTTCATTTACCTTTTCATATTCCATTTGATTATTTAATTTATTGTATTGTTTTCACACATTAGAATCTTAATTTGTACAAAAATGTTCATTTCATGTCCACAAGCTGGTTGTCTGTATGTTTATAATGTTCAATAAAAAAAGAGAGACCCTGAAAGATGGCCTCCACCAGGCCTCTGTGACCACCAGTAAGTCAACAAAATACATCAACTTGTGTCAGAAAAGGTACAAAAAACAATGTTTAGAAATATAGTAATATTTTTTAATAATGGGCCGTCCTAGTCAGGTAACAATAACATTTCTTTTTCAACACAACAGTAAGAAAATGGAGTACATTATATACAGTATATAGTGAGTAGAAACACTAGCGTTACCCCCATTCCAACCAAGGACGCTACATACAGGGACTGGTTAAAGTTTATGCTAAAGCTAGTTAGCTGGCTGGCTAACGTTAGCTAGCTGACTAGGCCCATTATTAAAAAACATTTCTAAACATTTTGGGGTTTTTACCTTTCCAAAAAAGTTAATGTTACATCTGACACAAGTTTATGTATTTTGTTGACTTACTGGCGGTTGTGGAGGCCTGCCGGAGTCCATGTTTCAGACTGACAGTGTTAGCTACCAACTGTGTTGTGCGTAGCGATTCCAAAGACACTGATTGGTCAGAAGCTGGAGGTCCCGCCCTCCCTCCCTCCCTTGCGGATAGTCTGATTCTTTTGCGACACCCTGTTTACAAAACATACCAAGTAGTAAATGTGTCACAAGTCCGTAAGCTTGTGCGAGCACACGCGCATAAGTACTTTTGCCGCCGCAACTGTGAAAATGAGTTTGCAAGTCTGTGTCTGAATGCACAGACTGGCAAAACGGAGTTTGCAGACAGAAAACAAAATGTACAAGTTTGCAAAACTAAGCTTACAGATACAAACATAAATGTACAAGTTTGCAAAACTACAGTTACAGATACAAACCCCTGTTTTCAAGTACGCCTTTTAGAATGATATAATATTCCATAGTTTACCAGGCAGGGAGGGTCTAATGACAAGTGCTAATGAGTTGCATCATGGGAACTGTAGGATCCAGCTTGCCTGAGCTTGACATTTAATTAGGACTAAACATTGGGATATCTCAGCCTCTTCTGCATCAATTTGGAACATTTTTGTTGTAACCTCTTTCTTGCAAATCCACCAATTTTGTGGACGTGCAATACAACCTGGAGTAGCTTTTAACTGGAGCATTAGGGCCTCGTCCAAATCCTGAAAAACAACCCTGGCGCAAAAGTAGGACTACATCCACTATGAGCATATTTAGCATAATTTCCAAACACATTTCTTGGTCTTCATCACACCCAAATCATGACATGAAAAGACAAACACAGCCAAAAGGTGTGCTCTTGATTAAAAATGTTAAAAGTAAATAAAAATAACATAAAGGTTTTATTTGTTAGTGTATTCTCAGCCAGTAATCCGAATGGAAAGATTTGCTCTCGTTTGCTACGATACATGGAAACTGTCAGTGTGGTCTGGCGAGCTGTCAAAGACAAGTCACGCACTGGCCCTTTAATGACTGGACCGCTCCATTCATTTTCATAGGGGAGGACTGACTGGCTAACAATTAGATGTACTCAAATCCCATAGAAAATGCAAAGAGCCAAGAGCATACACTGACGAAACTCCCATTGAAAGGCTTCATATCACAGTGTAGGTGCTGACGGTCCATGTAGAATGCAGTGAAGCAGCACTCAGGCCCAGGCTGCTCTCCCGCTCGGCTGCATCCATGTGTCTCATGCAGACACTTAGCTGCTGCCACATGCATCAAGGTAGCCAGCGTTAGTAGGATAAGAACCGGAAATTATGTTATTTAACCTTCAAAACAAAAGCATGCGCAGGATTATATTTATACCTGGGAAGCAACTGCTATGTAGACAAAGGTACCAAAGGTCTTTATATTTTATACATGTTGGAAGGTTCACATTTAAAAATGACATAGCAGATTTATAATTACAGCCTTTGACTGTACATTCATTAGAGGTGCGCACACATTTTGTAGGTTCGTGCCTTGAAACAAAAAACAACAAACTATGAACACTCGTCTGTTTCAAGTGATTTGGTTGATATGAACGTCTGCTTTTGCTTTTTTGTTTAACAAGAAAAGAACAATGTCAGCCTTTCTATTACGTTAGTCACATCTTTACAAATACATAAACGTCGGTAACGGTATTGTATGCCAGATTCAAGTACATTGTAGAGACAATTCGACAGTTATTGTGAAAGTGATGACCGGAAGCGGCGGTCTGGTGCCATGCAGCCTGACAGTGGTGCTGCTGGCTGTGAACAGGATGCTGTCAGGCCGAACAGACGCACCGACCGACCTAACGGAGAGAAACCGCAGCAGGCAGCAGCATCCTTTGTTTTCTGGAGCTGCGTGTCCAGGTAAGGACGGCTAACTAGCTCAGGTGTGATGCTAACATGGCGGCCTGCCATACCTATAATGACTGAAACGTTACTGACGCTGCTGACGATACGCATGAGCTGTTTTTTTCTTCATTTCCAGTCATGTCAAAATCTGGCTATTGTTCGGCACACTGTCATGATGCAGGCAGCAGCTGAGGCAGATTCATTTAACGCAAACTTTGTGCGTTTAGCTAAAGAGCTCATGGGAGAGCTGGTCATTGTGTTGTAGGCTAAGCAGCTGCTGAGTCTTGGTGTGGTTATAGAGCGGTGTCCAGCTCAGGAACACGGGACATTCCGTGCTGTTATGCATCCATGGCTGTGCTGCTGTATTAGTGGGGGTTTGGCATTGCATTGCACCATTACGCACGCACGCACGCACGCAAATGTAGTTAGTGTTTGTGTCAACTTGAAATGTGCCGCTCCTGACACATGTCCAATCTGCACTCACCGACGACACTGTACCAGCAGGCTCTCCTGTGTAAGGGATGGGTAGTGGTGCTGTATTGACTTGTGCCTCCAATCTCTGCTCATATCATCCTGTGTACTGTCCTGTGTACTCCTACTTTCATTCTTGATGTGACAGTTGTTTTTGTATTTGGTTGTGACCAGGGCTGGGTATAGTTTTAAATGGTTCACTGTTAGTCCCAGTATGACCAAAATGAAATCTTGTTCTTTGCCAAGTGAGTAATGGCACACCACATCCACAGTTTGGTTTTGGGGTTACAGTTTGGTAGGTTTTTGATTCAGCAGTAAAAACAAAAGAATCTGAGTATTTTTCATTTATTTTGAAAAATGTAATCATTAATTGGTGGCTCATTGGCCATGATTCTTTAAAAAACACTAATGCTCCATCGTCATTACTAAAGACTCTAATCTTTATATTCTAAACAAGTTCATACAAATAATTGTCCAATATGACAGGTGTAGCATATACTGTATATGATTACAGTATATATGCTAGCAGTGCAGTTCAGTTTAACAGTTTATGCTCAGACTCAGCCGTGTCTGCCAGGGCAGTGGATAATTCCTGATGATTGATACAGGGCAATGGATAAACCCTGAATGACTTGCCTGGAGCAGTCACAATAGACTGACTAAATGCACATGTGAAAGAACATAATTGTGCCTATAATAGACACATTCAAGTGATGCATCACAAATGGTCTAGGATGGTTGATTGTTTTCAAGAGACATACCCAACTTCGGTTGAACAATGTTGGCACTTTGTTCAGTGTTAGTAAGTAAGTAAGATTTTATTTTTATAGCACCTTTTAAAACAAAGTTACAAAGTGCTGCACAGGATATAGATACAGAAAACTAAGCCACATACAGAAAGATACATTGCAGCCCCTATACAGGGAAGGCAAGTCAGCAGAAATGGGTTTTAAGAGTTTTTTGAAGCTTTTCACAGACTCAGCTGATCTAAAAAAAAGGGGGGGGGGGGGCAGTGGAATAGGGATGCAAATGTTTGGAAATGTATGAAGGGGCAAGACCACGTAGGGCCTTGTATGTGAGAAGCACAGCCAATGGAGGGACGTGAGGATTGGTGTGTGGTGACATCTACGGTTGGTTTCGGTTAGCAGCCTGGCTGAAGCGTTTTGCACGAGTTGCAGGCAGGACAGGGCTGTTTGGCTGAGACAGAAGAAGAGAGCATTGCAGTAGTCTAGGTGTGAAAAAATCAGGTTATGGATTAGTAATTCTAGGTGTCTGGCTGATAGCATTGATGGGATTTTTGTGCTGTTCTGGAATTGGAAAAAGCAGGTTTGCACAAGCTTGTTTATGTGAGGCTCAAAGTTCAGGTTCTGCTCACTGGAACTTCCTGGGAAACCATAATGCTCCCAAACAATAGATGGAAATGAAATTGGAGGATCTTCCAGCTCCGATTCTCGTATGCATAAATTTGTCATACTGACGACTATGAGCTGTTCTTCCAGGGTCTGACCCCACTAGCATGGTGTAGCTAACAGACAACTACTGTAACAATGCCAACTCTTTCCAGGTGGACTTCTTGTTTTGTACATGGATGTATGTTTTTATTAGGCTGATTTAACAGCAATAATTTGCTTGATAGGACATACCCAACAAAACATCACGTATCAAACCTGGGACGGGACGATTACACATCAACTACTATTTTTGACAGACACATTTTTTTTCTATCAAACAAAATAGGCAAACTTTTCATGTTGCAGGCTTCCCACATGTTCTGGAAAACGTGTCATTTAGCGATACACCTTTCCAGTCAGGGACAACTGGGAATATGATGAACTTGGAGAGTGCACAGTCTGCATCCAAAAGCTTACATGTGTTGAGCATGGCTGGATTAATCTGCTCGGGCTCCTTCCACTCTGTGCAATGTGTACACTTTTTCTATTCTATAAAACTACCAGTGCCCAGATTTGCTGTGCAGTAAATTAGTGTAGCCTTATCGTATAAGGCCCTATATAACTGAGGCCTTACCCACATTATCATATCAGTTAACTGTGGTGCATACTTCCTAACAAATGTTCAATGAAATCAGCACAAGCCAGTTGACACACAGTAAGCCTGAAGCTTTTGGAGCCACTGGAGTTTTGGGGCCCCGGGGCAGTTGTCCGCTTTGCCCAGTTGGTAATCCTGCCATGGTGCCTGGTCAAAAAACAAAACAAAATATAGGATCCAGCATTCTTTGTATTGCCTTTCCAGAATTAAGGCTGAGCAGTACAGATATAAATTGTGATTGCAAGAGAAATAGTGACTTAATATATCTATACATCTATATGACTTTTTCTTTTACCATACACTCCAGCCCTATCCTCAGTCTATTGACCATGTCAGCATGGTTTTGCAGTGAAATTGGCTGGTTTGAGAGAGGTAGGATAGATACCATGTATTAATGTGACTAATTAGTCATGAATCATGGTGATTTGAATGTCTAGAAACACAGCTGTGATTACTGATGTGGCTCATGTACTTTAGAATATAGTAGTAGTATACAGTACTACATACTGAGTAGTTAAAGTATACAGTCTGATGTAGTAGATGATATTCATGCAATATATTTTTTCCTTTTTTCAAATAACAAAACAACTGTACCCCCTTTCTCTTTAGGCTAGTATCAGACAGTGATGCCCAGCACTGCTCTGATTGGTCTAGCAGATTGAGTTTTAATTATTCAGACTGCCAACATGAATGATGAGTGTGCTTGTGTGTGTACACTGCCTGTGAGTAGGACTGTGACAAAGCCTGACGAGAAATCAAAATGTTTCTCTATTAAAATCAGTAGTGAGACTTCTGCCTTCAGAATGAGTTAAATACATACATGTGCTCTCGCAATAGTTGCCAAAAAGTCAACAAATCAGGGCCTTGATCACTTACCAATCGCTTCTGTTGTACTTTGATGTTTTTTTTTTAACTAGGGTGAGCACGGCTGTGTTAAACATATATATGGTGATAAATAACATCACCAAAAGTCTGGCTGACTTGAAGGAAAAGATTCTGCTGAATCCAACACCTAAACAGTTCCAAGTTTCCGTTACCAACAAAGCAGAGGTGCCAGCGTCAAATGTGGAGTGAACGCAGCATAAAGTCACGTCTAATCCAGACAACAGTTCAGAATGAATGACTACCACCTACTTGTGGAGGTGTAAATTTAAAGTTCTAACTTGTATGATGCAACATGTTTTTATTAAGTTGTAGTGTAACTCCCACACTACATTCAAACTAATGCTGCCTGAACTTACACAGCTGCTGCAGCAGGTCGCGAAGAAGTAACATTAAACCACAGTGTGAAAGAATAAAGTGATCCTATTTAAAAGCAGGGTTTATTTAACCTGATGTTTGTATGCTTTTTTACATATAGTTGAGTTGTGCTTGGTTAGTTAACATTGGTAGCTCATGTTGCCTCTTTTCCCTTCGGCCTTCGGTCTGTCTCGATCTGTCTGTGCAGTAGATTGCACAACAGCACCTTTTTATCAGTGTTTCCCATGTTCATTCAGATGGGAGGGACGTCACCTTGCATAAAGTCTGATCTGTAGAGTTTTTTGGTTATTTTTTGGTCTGCAGTCTTGATGAGTAATGCTGGATAATTTCATCTTTTCCTGGCTCTGACTGGAGCTGCAGCGTTTGGCCCATGCCCGGCTGCAGGAACACTTGAGAGGGATTTGATCCATTTTTTATTTCATATATATTCTGAGTATTGTTACACTTGACTTGGTACTAAAGCACGCTATTTCCCCATGGATAAACTTGTTTGGGGGGGTCCATTGAAATAGATTCCCCTCACCCAAATGATGTCTTTCCAGAGGTCTGTGTGGACTACCAACATGGTTTACGTGCAGTCATTCACCACAAGCAAATCGTTTTCGGTTTCAGCCTGCTCAGGAAGTTTATAGAATCAAGTCAAACAATCAAGTCATTTTCTAAGGCAATGATTTATTATACTGTCCCATAAAAAAGTACAAGTTAATAATTTCAGAAAACAAGGCAAAGTGCACATGGAATTGATGGTTTAATCACACCTGGGACTGCAACTATTATCAGTGAATTTGTTCATTACTTGTACCATTAATCGTTTAGTCTTTAAAATGTCTGGTTTTGTCAGACCAACAGTCTCAAACCCAAAGATGAAAATCTGCACATTTGCGAAGCTGGAACCAGAGAATGTATGTTTCTAGATAAATTACAAAGAATGAAGCCGTTTTCTGTCGATTGACTGTTGAATTGATTTACTAATTGTTTCAGCACTAATTACACCCCAGTGGCTTCATTGTGTCTTTAGATTTGTACTCTGGAGACACTGAGGTCATGAGGTTAATTTATTTGGCTTTTTAGGACAGAAAACCAAAGTACAAACTAAAGGGATCAGTCTGTGTAGCTTTTCATCAGGGTTTAAACGTTTGATACTATCTAAAGACCTACAGTAAGGACTGCTTTTGGCGATACTTTCCTCCTGTCGGATGAACCCTTGTCTTTGTATGCAGAAGGGGTATGAATCTGCAGGCACCTCACGATTCGATTAGATTCCAATTCAGAGGGCTATGATGCGACTATAAAACGATAATCGATGCATCTTGATCATTGTCCGAAATTAAGTTTTTGACTGACCTATTTCCTTCTGTTAACTGTTTTGTGTTGGTTATCAGGGACCCCACAATTTATTTTTGAGTATAATTCAATTTAATTCACTTAACAGGTTAATTTGAAATTAATTTCTAGACAGGTAATGTTTATATTCCAAGATGTACTGATCTAACATGTTTTCCAGGATCCAGTGTTAATAATTTAGTATTTTATGCAGTATTAATGTTTGTAGATGTTGTTGTATGGCTTCTGCCACCAGGTTGTGCCTTTTGAGTAAGGTGAGAGAGTTTTGAAACACAAGTAGTTGAAGAAGAACAACTTCCTCCATTGTTGTACGTTGCAGTAGTTAGCACAAAGCTAGCAGTGAAAATATGCTTGCGGACTCTGGCTGCAACACTTGCCTATTTTGGTACAAACACTTACCCGCCAAAGTGGCGGATAGCCTTCCAAGATTTACTCGCCAAATGGAATTGCCGGTCGTATTGTATCGATCTTCGGTTGCTCATGCTCAGCCGTCCCATGGATGTATTATAAGAAGTTCTTATAAGTTCTTGTTTTCAGTAGTTAGTAATTAGCATTTTCAGCATTTGTGTTAGCTGAGCTGCGAATGATTAACACAAGGGTTTAATCAGTGTCAACTTCACAATGGACAATTTCTAACTGTTTTTCAAAAAAATTATTCATCTGTTCAAAAACCATATTATTTGAGCTGGTGTTGAAAATCTCATTTAAAATAAAGATGATATTAAATTCAGGGGAAAGATATGGCTGCTCAGTCATTTACTATAATCCTCTGATTTACACTGTGATGGCAGACTGCTTACTGGTGATGCAGGATTAGTATCAGGACCTCCCCCTCCTCCACCACACACACACACACACAGACACACAGTCGTTCTGTCCTGTCCAGCCGTGGGTTCCGGTTTTACAGTCAGGCTTCTATGAAGACAAACCCTGACAATGTCTTGGAGATAATCACACACACATATGATCCCATCATCATACACGTTCTTTTAAAGCCTGGAAAAGTCACACACACTGTAGTTAATTTGGACTCAGTCCCACATACACTGTCCTGCTGCCCCAAATACTCACTAGAGCACCAAATGTGGATTAATAATAATAATAATAACAATAATCCTCCACTGAAAATATTCCCCAACAAAGTCAAGTCAGTTTTATTTATATAGGCCAATATCAAACAACACATTTGTCTCAAGGGGCTTCACAATCTATGACTAAAACT
This sequence comes from Macquaria australasica, assembly GCA_005408345.1. Lineage (NCBI taxonomy): Eukaryota > Metazoa > Chordata > Actinopteri > Centrarchiformes > Percichthyidae > Macquaria > Macquaria australasica. The sequence goes on from SEMN01001594.1 coordinate 18,074, forward strand.
AGGCCTGTATTTGTGAGGTGTTTTTAAAGATTTACGTCTTCAGTAGGAACCAGTGGGCTTGGAGCTGAGAGCCACAGGCAGGAAGTCAGGACACATTGTTGGTTTGGGTCTGCTCATCGACAAGAAGAAAAATATATAGAGTTAGAACACCAGACATACTTTAAATAGGCTGAATGTGGTTCCTTCCCAGAAAAAAGGGGATTGCTCGGTCCAGGTGAGTGTGGGAGCACCTTACCCATGGTTTGCACATTTTGTAAGGGCCCTGGGCAGCTTCCTACAGGTTGACAGTTTATTAGTGTTGGCTGAGTCACTGTTTCCATGGAGATCTTTGTGAGAAAGTAAAGAAAAGGAAAGGGCAACCCAAGTTAAGTCCAAGTCAGACCTTGGTCACACTGAAAGGAGTACAGTACATGACCTATAGCTTACCACTTACACGGAGATGAAGGAAGTTGGTGGAGAACAGTGGACCACTTTCCTTGCTTTTTGCCTCTGTGTACCAGATGGATAAATGGATAGAGGAATGGATGGATGGTCCAATTATTTGAAGCAAAATGTCAAAACTCAGGTGTGTTGTTTATATCAGCTACATTGTTGAGAGTGAGCTCAACCCTGAGTCCACCAAGAAGTGATGATCGTGTTTACTGGTATTGGTCAAATTGTTCTTGATCGTCTTTTATGCTTTCATGCTAAAACAAAGAAAGTGACATGGTGTAGAACTCACTACTTGTGAGGCTGAATAACTGGTTAGCCCATTGATCTTTTATTAAAACACGTTATCTGGGCCCTGCTGTGAGAAATATGATGCTGTTACTGAATTTATTGTAGATTGAATTTTATTGTAGTATTGATCAACTGTACAGTCAGTTTGTAAGAGATTATAATCCTACATTTTGATTTAGTTCCACAGTCTACATCATATTTCCCAGGATTAGTTTTATGGCCCGAGTGACAGTGTGAGGTAGAGAGGCTGTGTATGGGACAGCCGATTAAATGGTTTAGCTGGTCATTAGTGTGTTTGTGTGTGTGTGTGTGGTTCATTTGCTATGTAATGTTTCATTTGAAATTAGTGTGTGTGGCAATGTGTTTAAAGTGAGAATTAATAATGAATAGTGTGTAGGCTAAACTAGACTCTCTGTTTAGGTGCAGACCTACTTGCATTACTACACTAAGTGGTGACCTCACAGGGAGTCAGCATGCAGAAACAAGGCAGGTTACACTGCTTTAGTGTCGAGCTAATTCCACACATGTATGAAGCCTGTAGAAGAGGCACTCCACCAATTTTACACATCAAAGTCACTTTTCTCATGGTTAGTCACACTCAGCCTGTGCAAACAGTTGTGTCATGTCTTCTGTGGCTCTACAGGAGCTTTGTCAAGTCTGAGAAAAGAAATCTCTGAAGGGAGGGTCTGATAAAAAGGTGCTATGGGGACTGAAAGATCCAGTGTTTTTGGAGCTTGACTCATACCAGGGACTAAGATTTTATTGGGTCGCCAATTGGCAGAGTAAAATGCATAACAATGCTATGATACCGTATGTGAATTCATACGCTGGTCACTCAGCACAAATGATGTGTGCTACGCACGTACTCATGGAACTGAAGTTACATCCAGTAACTACCTTTTTTTTTGCTACGCTGGTCTGTTCAGCTGAGGGCAGAGTTAATCAAAGCCAATTGGAAATATGTTCGAAATGATGAGAGCAATGTGCGTATCAAGTTTGGTGAATATTGGAACAACTTTATCCCGACTAAGGCCTGCCACGCAGCAGGGAGCGCTATGGAGCCTGCTAAACACACATGAACCCAATTGCTGTATATTCTCACAATGTTCACAGGGTAGGGTGTGTGTGCCAAGTTTCATGAGCTTTGGAGTGTACCAAGGGCGTCAAAAATGAAGTGACAAAATTGAAGGCTAAAAGTAATTAGGGGGTGCTATAGAGCCGATGTGCCACACCCAAGCCCAATTGTGATATCAAATAAACAATAAGGGCATCCCAAGCCCTTCAAAAATGCGTTACAAAAGTGTAATAATAATAATAATCTTTCCAAAAACAATAGGTTCCTGGCACTTTCGTGCTTGGGCCCTAACTAACTAAACTAAACTTAAAGCCCACATTTGGTCCTCCTTATCCTAGTCATTTCAGGTCTATTTCCAAGCTCCTGTCTTAAGCTAAGGTTGTACTAATGGTAGTGGCAGATCAGCTGTTAGGCTTTATTGATAACAGATATCTATGTATGTAGAAGTTATAGGTCTAACCTTTTAGTACATGTCTCATTGTTGATACAGGGTCTAGACTCAAATACAAAGGTGACAGTGCCTTTGCTGTCGGGGCATGGGGTGTGGGCGTGTGTGTGTGTGTGTGGAGTGGGAAGGGGGGGGGGCTTCCAGATGGCTGCCCCAATCAGATTAGAAATGTTAAACCTTTCTACTTTGCCACCCTGGAAGACGACTGAAGTGGAAAACCAAATGGTGACAGTAATTCTGCTGCCTTGAGATGAATTAATGAACAAATGCTACAAATAGTCATCGTCCGAGGGTCAGAAAAGCCACTGGCCTACATTACATCAGATCAACAGCAGCTCTGCTTGTGTGATGATCATGGCATTAAGCTTCCATTTCTATCACTTGAAAGTGTTGCTATGGAACTTTGGAGAGAAGAAATAACACAATCTTCCTCTCAAAAAGAATACAATGAACTGATGATTCATAGGAAATAAGACAGTCAGGGGGTTTGCTGTCACAACCTAATTTAGCCTGGTATGACCAGTAGCTAATGACGGCTAAAGGTAGCATTTTTTATATAGATGCTGCTGACTAACTGACTTTACTGTCCATTATTAAGAAAGGCTTGTGCTACTGCACACTACATTTTAGCATGTCACATATAACCATTTAATGGTTTTATCTCAAAGGTAAAACAAGCAGTAAACACAACATAGGGTCAGTTAGTGCTGATAGTTGGCAGATAATAAAGTCATATTGTGTGCAAATGATTCTAAACATGTTTGATGTTTACAACTTGAACTGGGTCGAATTATATCACCATCAGTATGTGTTCCTTTCTGGCTGCTATCAAGTCTGTGTATGTTGTTGGAAAAACTCATAATGTGTAGGGATGGACCATTCCAATCCATTATATCGGTACTGATACTGACCTCATTGAGCAGATCAGGTATCCACATTAAATACAGTTTTCTGTTCCACTCCAGCGGTAAGCTAACATCCACAGAGCTATCGCTAATACTTTGCCAATTGAAGGCAGTAGTAGGCTTTTACTGTGACAACAGCTTTAGAAGCCTGTAAATAAGCTGAGAGAAGCCTTTTCTTCTGTGTGGACACATGTACGGGACAGTGAATGCAGCATGGACTCCATCACTGCTGCTCACAGCGGCTCAGTCTGTTACCTGGTCCTGTTCACACATAGTTAAGTAGTGATGTGTAGTTACAGCGTACACTTATTAAAGCAATTCCACACAGAGAGGTTTACACATTTTACTTTTATCACAATCAGAAGCGGAAGGAAGTCTGGTTGTTTGCTCAGACAGCAATAAAGGCTGCTCACTGACACTAACTGCATCCATGTGTTGATCCTGAGAACTGGTTTAGGAAGGACACATCAGCTGTCCTTGTTGTCTACTGGGTACTTTGTCCTGGATGGTATCTGACAGGCTACTTGCCTTCCCTAGTACATTTTAGTTCACAGTTTTCACAGTCACATTCATTCATCCTCTGAATCCTCAGTGTTAGGTCAGCGGCAGCTATGTTTGCTTACCATAGGCCTAAATCTGTTGGTCATGAATCTGATTCTCTTCGTAGATCCCTTTTTATTGCTTCACTGTATTTAATGTCTATTGAAATGTGACAGTTGATTTAAACAATATAAAATACCTGCCTAACTTGTGGTCTTCTCCTCTGAAGACATATTTCAGGAAAGTTTTTTTTTCAGTGGGGATGCTGCTGGATCATCCACAAGCTGTGACTTCTAGACAGGGATCATTGAAATGTATATGTTCAGCAGAGCATGTTAGTCCCATTCATGTGGTGAGTTAATAATGTTACATAAGAGAGATTTTTCAGTAACATCTGCTGTATAGTGAGGCGGGTGCTGAGGCTGCAGAGAACATCAGGCTCTTCACGTTGTCTGCCACAGTTTATTTAAGCAGCTGCACTGAGTCATGTTGATGTTTCCAGGAGGAATGGACTGCCTTCTTCTAATCAACACTGACCTGGTGCTAGCACACTGCTTCATATTTTCAGCTCCATGTCATGCTGTCTGTGATGCTGTCCATGTGATGCAGGGAACTGTAGACATGAGGACTATGATATGCAGCTGATTGTCTTTACGGTTAGGGCCAGGCTCGGTCTCCCTGCTGTCCATCCTATTGCACATCTGTATTATGGCCTCTTTAACCTTGATGAAGCCGGTGTTGTGTCTGTGCTGGTACAGTATGTGTGTTAGTGTGTAGTGCTGTATTTGCACCAACTCTGGCTGTCCCCATTCTCTGTCTGACTCATTAGTATTATGCACCTCTGATGAGAGCCAGTTTAATTCATTACATGTTTATTGTACACTTAATTAGTAATACACTAATTTTCTAAGATGCAAATTAGAACCATTTAAAATCAGCAACAGATGGAAGAAATGAAAGGTTTCCTGTCAAATGAAAGTGAAGATACCTCTTTAGGTTATGCCCCAAAAAAAAAAAGATTAGTCCTGTTATTAGAAAGTCCTTACAAGTATGTGTGTGTGTGTGTGTGTGTGTTTGTGTGGTGAATGGATTGAGGCCACCAAAGCCACAGAGTTCAACAAGGCTAACTGTCTATCTGTGGCACTCCAAACCTGGCCTGGATTAACCTCCGATCTGGTTAGCAGTACTTACGTCGCAGTGCAGCTAGCACTACCACTGATTCCAGAGCAGACAGCAAATATGACACAGATGTCTCCGAAACATGAGGATACTTTTTTTCACGTACCCTTATTGTAAATATGTATTTGATTTGATTTCCAAGGCTGTGGTTGTGTAGTAGATCTAATAGTATTACTCTAGAGTGTGTTGCTTTACTCTCTGTTGAATGACCTCCATCTTGTTGTTCTTAGTGATGTGTTGATGATTCAGTGATGGCAAGTTAGAAAGTAACTTATTCTAAACTACAACTTGAAATGAAAGGACTTTCTATATGAGTCACTCAAAACAAATCCCTCATGTTGTTATTTCTACATTCCCCAAACAGTGGAAAGCAATTATGCTCTCACTGGGCATTTGCAAGATGGGCTGTTCATTACCTGCTTTTAACCAATGCATATCAGGCTTCACACATATTTGCAGTAGAAGTTTGGTTACTCTTTAAAGTCTCACTGCTCTAAAAATCTGTCAGTTATGGAGAAGTAGAGTTGTACCTGGTTTCAAACTGGAAATCTGTTTCTTCTAATATTCAAGGTAAGAAAAACACCATGCATTTTGAATTGTCGTCGGGAGGATAAACATTGACTATAAGTACTAATGTTAATAAATTGATTGAGACTGAGACTGACCCAGCGGAAGTAAAGTAATAACAGGTACATGGCCTGCAAGGATTAGTACTAATCGAAAGTTAAAGCAAAAAGAGGAATTTTCAGCTGAGATTCAAACAGACTGTCTGATGTCAGCAGGAAGATTATTCCAGAGAAAGGGCCCTGCAGCCAGCTGACTCCTTTTACTGAATGAATAAATGAAATTAATAAATGGATTAAGAGGAATTAATGATTAGTGGTAACACATAGCGATGCCGATTGTTCCTCGGTCAGTGTGTTAGTCCAACTTCTAGGATGTTGTGAATGTTGTTTCAGAGGCTTTTCTTCCATGACAAAAATACAAAGTTATACTGGAAAACACTGAAGAGGCTTCAATTTTGACTTGGGATGGTGAAGTTGGTAAGCAGGAAGATATTTTGAGAGCTACTCACACAAGATTAAATGCAATGTGTTTTGTCACAAAAGCCCAACCTTTTTGTTCCAGTTCCACCATTAGGCTGCATCCACTAACCATTGTTTTCATCATTGGGATGAATTTTTTTTTGATTTCGAAACATTTTTGGCAGCTTAATTTTCAGTCAGTCAACTAATGATTAACTGACTAATCATTCGTATGACTAGTTCATGTTGAAATTATCACAGCCTTCTCATTCATTTCAATGAGAGCACTACATTGGAAGAGCAGGTGTCATGACGCAGAGGGACCCGGCAAACTACAAAGCTTTTGCTGCAAAGCAATGAAACGTCATCTGGCAAGGTGATGTGATGGCCAATCAAACACATTCCTGGTAGATGACTTGAAAGGAAACTCTACTGTTTAGCTTGCAATCATTGTGAAGGTGATGTTTAAGAAACCTGCTTTTTTGTGTGCAGAATCTTTCTAGAAATAAATACGCTCAATGGACCTGGTTGAAAACCCTTTTAAAAGTATTTAGTAAATGTTGTCTCTTCCTTGTGTCATTGTTTGCTTCGTGTAGGGATTAGTCTGTGAACTGATCTTGGCACTGGTTCCTCTGGCATTCCAGCTAGCATCAGGCAGTCCTGAAGAACACCACAGGCCTGAATACCAAGCTGGTTCTTCAGGCCTACTCTTCTCTCTTCCTCATCTTTTTTTCTGGAGATGTCAGCCTCTGCCTTTCCTGGTTCAGAAGAGGAAGCAGAGCCAATGTCAGATCAGAAACTAATCCCAAACAAGAAACATGAAAGAGGTGATCTTGTCAAAATACCTCTAAAATGGTTTCAAAGATGTTTACTGGGCCTTTTTTAGTTCCACATGGTGGGTTGGTGAATAAAAAGCTGCCCTCGACTACCTGATTAAGGCAGTAGGGTAAATCTGTCTGTAAGATGTGATCTGTCACTCTGTGGTAAACTCATTAGCTCGGGCAGACATCAGTTTCGCTCTTGTGATTCTTACCCTATCCTAATCAGGGCTTCTTCAGTACTCCACTGCTGCTCCTCAAGGGTTGCTTTCTGAACTTTTTCTGAAACTTTTAGAGATGCAATTATCTTGGATTTCTAAAGAATATATTCTTAAAATCCAGCTTTTCTTCTATCGCTTTCGTGACATTTCGCCTGTGAAGCCCTGCATTCTAGCATATAAATGTTGTGCACATAATATGATGTTAAAGGTGGGCTAATTTTTACCAGTCTAGGAGGACCTACTGTTGCCATGGGCAACAATGTGTACAGTTATTGTGTGCTTCCTCATTCGCCACGTTATCAAATGCTTGATAACTGTGTGGAGTTCCAGGAACTGCTCCTGTGGTAATGTAACGTGTAGAACTATGATGTTCTCCAGACTTTGCTTCTGAAACCCAGAGTGAGTGAAATGAAGCAAGAAAACAAATGTCTACGAAGGGAAGAATTGTAGCTTGGGAATCAGTCAGTTTGGAAAGCAGTGGTCCAGGGTTAGAATTTACCATGAAAAGCTTATTATGCTTATGCTATATACGGTGATTTCACTGATCAAGAATAGATCAAGCGCATCATTGTCCTACTTTGCTTTGTTCAGGTAACATTATCGTACTAGACCCATTAATTGAGAACGCAGTAAAGACGTGAGTGTGACCGCAGAGCAGGTTAAGATTCCTCTGGTGTATGTGGAAGATCCAATCTTTTGAAAGGGTTCTACAGATGCTGTTCAATACCATTATATGACTTGTCATTGAGGGTTAGTGGAATTATCTCCCCATATCATCCCACACTTTGTCTTGAATCATTTCTTGAAGCTACTGAGTTACCACTTTGACGATGTTTTTAAAAGTTTAGACACATACATATCTAAAATATAGGATGAGGTAATTCAGTGGTATTTGTCTTTTTCTGTTGTGGGATATGACATTTGTGTAATTTTCCTCTTTGTAATTTCCAAAGATTCCTCGATAAGGACAGAGGGAAGGCTTTCTACTGGCTAGTGGTACTGTCTCAGAGAAAGTTGAGCCAGGTACTTCCCTTGTCAGCCATTCCAATAATCTCAGCAGATGGAACTAAAGAACTAAGCAGAAAAGCTAAGATTAGCGGGCAGAAAACTAAACTGTTTTCTGAGAGCTACAGTGCTGAACAGAAACCTGGGGTTGTTCTTATTTTCCTCTGTTAATGATGAGTAGTAGGCTGCTCTTGCATTACAGAGGGCCTTCCTATAAATTTTAAGACTATCATGCCAGACTAAACGTGATTCTTCCAGATTGGTGGAACGCCATTTTCTTTCAAGTTTTCACAATGTTTGCTTTAATTTGCGGGTTTACGGGTTATACCATGGAGCTAACCTTCTTTGTTTTATTATCTTCTTTTTTAGAGGGGCAATAGAGTTGAGTGTCATTCGCAGTGAGCCTGCAGCACTATCAACAAAGATGATCAATTTGGGAGGCACTAAAGTTAGCATAAGAGTCATCTGTTATCTTGAGACATGGCACTGAATTAAATGCTGATGGAGTCACTTCCTTAAATTTAGCTACAGCACTATCAGATAGACCTCTAATGTAGGAATGCTTGCCTAATGGCATGTAGTCCAGTAATAGGAATTCAAAAGTTATTAAATAATGGTCTGATAAAAAAGGATTCTGTGGAAAGACTATTAGATGTTCAATTTCAATGCCATAGACAAGAACAAGGTGTGATTAAAACAGTGAGTGGGTTTATGTACACTCTGACAGAAACCAATTGAATCTAATAATGAGATAAACGCAGCACTAAGGCTATCATTTTCTACATCCACATGAATATTAAAATCACCTACAATAATTATTTTATCTGTTTTAAGGACTAAACCTGATAAGAACTCTGAGAATTCAGATACAAATTCAGAATATGGTCCAGGAGCTTGGTACACTATAACAAATTGAATTGGTTGTAGTGTTTTCCAGGTTGGGTGTGAAAGACTAAGAACAAGGCTTTCAAATTAGTTATAATTTAGTTTAGGTTTAGGTTTGATTTATAGGCTTGAGTCGAAGATGGCTGTAACTCCCCCTCCTCGGCCTGTGCCTTGAGGAATGTGAATATTAATGTGACTAGGGGGAGTGGATTCATTTAGGCATAACAACATATTAACAACATACACATATAACAACAACATACACATATTCATCATGACACAGCCACATTTAATTCTTCTATTTTGTTGTACTGTTGCAGTGGTGGTTTTACTTTTTATTAGGTTTTTATTTGATTTAATTAATTTAAGTGGTCGGGGGGCAGACACCCTCTCTATGGAGTTTAGGGTAGGTAACTGTGGAAGCGCAGAGAAGCGTGTAGAACTGCAACTCTGCCTCCTGGTCTCAACTCTGAGCTGTCATGGCTTTGGGCCACTAATAAACTCGGCCAGATTTCTAGATATGAGAGCGGCTCCATCCAAAGTGGGATAAATGCCATCTCTCCTAATCAGACCAGGTCTTCTCCAGAAAGTCCGCCAATTATCTACAAAGCCCACATCATTACCTGGACACCACCTCGGCAACCAGCGGTTGAATGATGACATGCGGCTACATGTCATCGCTAGTAAGATTAGGTAGGGGCCCAGAGAGCACTACGGAGTTCGACATTGTCTTTGCATATGTACATACCGACTCAACATTAATTTTCGTGACCTCCGACTGGCGTAATTGGGTGTCATTAGCGCCGACGTGAATAACAAGCTTACCATATTTACGCTTATCCTTAGCCAGCAGTTTGAAATAGGATTCAACGTCGCTGCTCTGGCCCCTGGGATACATTTAACTATGGTCGCTGGTGTCGCTAACTTCACGTTTCTCAAAATAGAGCTGTCAATAATCAGAATTGTTTCTCAGCGGGTATGTCACTGAGTGGAGAGAACCTGTTAGAAACGTGAACGGGTCGGTGGTGAACCGTGGGCTTTGGTTTAGGGCTATGCTTCTTTCGGACAGTCACCCAGCCTCCCTGACTTCCCGGCTGCTCGGGAGTTGCCGGGAGACGGCTAGCAGAAGCTACCTTTGGTCGGCTTGCACCAGCTGGGGGCTGGCTTACTACAGCTGACTGACTTTCCATGGTGCGGAGCTGCGATTCTAACTCACTGAGGCTCGCCTCCAACATGGTGAATAAACTACATTTGTTACATGTACCATTATCGCTAAAGGAGGCAGAGGAATAACTAAACATTTGACACAACTAGCAAGAGAGAGCAGGAGAGGGAGAGGTGGAGAGAGAAGCCATCGCTAAGTGCTAAGCTAGAGTACAGTAATAAGCAACTAAATAGCGTGAAAACAACTGTGGGAGAGAGCTATGAGTGCTTAAACAGAACTAGTGTACACTCAAGTGTATAGTGGGAAATTAGCTGCTATACTAAAGAATATAACAAAATTAACTGGGTTTAGCTAGAGCAGCAAAATTCGCAACCAGTAACACAGAAGCACCGGCAACCGGAGACAATAGGTTTACCTCAGCACGTCAGCACCCTTGAAGGTTCTACGTGTTTAGGGGGCAGCTTTGATATTTCTGGATCAGCACTGATCATAGTGCCCTCCTATCTGTTACACCGGCTATAAACAACACAAACTGTGCTGTCTTACCTCGAACCAGGTGATTTTTTCCCGTCTTCATCTGTGCAAAACCATCCATGTAAAATCCAAGGCTAATCACTTTCCATATGACAGACCAGGACATTTTCTTGGCTATCTTGGTTCTGCGTTCATTTTTCCTATGCCCAGCTTGAAAACGAGGTCTGTGTGTCACAGTTTCAGTGTCCAGTTAGTATTTTAAAATTCACTGAATCAGAAAAATAGGTTGGTGTGCACTAAGCTAATAGCAGTTTACAGATGGCAGATTCATTCTCTCCTCCACACCTGGATGGCCTATCGGGTTGCGGCCATATTTCACTGGCCCAGTCGGCCCACTTGAATGTCTGGCCAGCAGCAGCTGATAGAGAAAAGTTGATGCGACTCACTGTCACTTTCATTTGGGTGGCACAGTGCTCAGGCTGGGGGGGCCTGGCCGCCTGGCGCCCGCCCATCACAACAGGTCTGATATTTAGCTAAGCCTTTTGAATTTTCAAATAGGCCTAGCTGTTACTGTTTCCCTTCCTGTTCTCTCTGGTTGCTACTCACTGACTGCTTAGCAACTCAGGGTGCACTGATCCAACTGATTCTGATACTTATGTTGATACAGAGTACTGATCTGATACTAGTGCTCTCTTATTCTCAAATTGAACATCTGTGTAGCGTCCTGTGTGGAACCCATTTGAATCATTTTTATGTTAGGTAACATTAGGCCAGGGATTTCTGTGGCATGAAGAACTGAGTCTGCAGTAAAATTGGTGGATTTAACAATTGTTTCTATTTTTTTCTGGGTATTTTAATTGTAAAATGTTTTTACGGAAAGTTGATGATACAGATATTGTTTTAAAACAAGCTGTTTTCTTGAACTCTGAACATGATCATTGGGAATACGGATCCGAGTATGACAAGCATAGCATAGTAAGTACAACAAACTGTCTTGGTATTTTAATCTCATGTTGCGCTGATTCCTTCTGTAATCTTTTCAATCAGAGCCAGCACACTGGCAGTGACATGTTTTACATTACATTTGTATTTCCATGCATCAGAAACTGTTGAGGGTCATGTGCATCGAAGAAGCAAACCATCTGTACAGAGTTTAAGAAAGCATCCCATACACTGTCCAAAACTCACAGCCAGAACACATTAACAAACACTATTTTGATCTGGAAACTATCACCATCAGGTCTCCAAACAAATATAGCAGAGGTGTTCTGTTGAAAGAGTAACTGCACCCAGGCTTAAAACCCTGCTTGCACTGTCATCTAGTGGTTGCTGCATGCTCCATTCCCATCCCACACAGATGGTTGTGGTCTCAAGTACATGAGACTGCCAGACCCCGCCCAACTGTGATGATGGGTGTGGTCAGAAGTGCAAAAGACTTGAACCTGTGAATCCGTAATGGCCACTGTGGCCATGTGTTCCTTTACACAATATTTCATGTGGAGTTGCTCTTTAATAATTATTCACACTTTTTGATTCCTGCTTTTCAGTTGTGAGGGAAACTACCCAGAATTCTCAATTTTGACATTTTGTGCTTTGTTGACTTTCTCACCTTTACCTACCATGGCTTACGTTGAGATATAATTACTACCAATGTAGTATAGATGGACCAGATCCCATTCAGTAAAATATTATTATCAGCAAACCTAAATATTGGTTTAACCTTAATTAATAGACATCATTGCATAGTGTCTAGAGATTCATATACATTTTCCATATTTGTTGTGGTATTTATTTATTTTTATCCACCAACACACAGTGATACAGTAATCACTGTGTTTCCCTTCCTTCTCTGCCTCTCTCACTCTGTTATTAAAATACTGACTTGCTCCACATTGCCTCAGTGGGGATCTCCGTTATATGAAAATGTAATAATAATGCTGATAACACACACACAGCCCTTACTCTGACTAGAACAGCTGAAAGCCTGTAATAAGATTAGAGAACAGTAGAACAAACTATGGAGTCTACGGGCCTACAAGCATGCAAGACTGCACGTTTGGATCATATGCATCCACAAAGAGACGGAAATCAACCGCAAAGAGGCGCATAATGTCCACACAGAGACGCAGAACGTTCACACAGAGATGCAGAATGACAACAAAGACATGCAGAATGTCCACACAGAGATACAGAATGTCCACACAGAGATACAGAATGTCCACACAGAGACGCAGAATGACCACAAAGAGATGCAGAACAACCGCAAAGAGACAGAACGACTGCAAAGAGACGCAGAACGACTGCAAAGAGATGCAGAATGTCCACTAAAAGACACAGAACGACCACTAAGAGTGAATGTAAACATGAGGACATGACGGTTGTCACAGGATGTTGTTTATTTATTTTCCAGCATTACATCTCACCAACTAGGTAGCAGCGTAGTGAAGTCAGCACTCACAGACTTAAACCAGCACCGCACCGTTGTTCTTCTGAGCTGCAGAATGAATCAGTCTGCTCTGTTACGGACTGTACTGACAAACTATAGCTGGCTAGCTACCTCGCTAATATAGCAAACAGATGTGATAAACATGAGTGACACGACGGTTGTCAGGGACAGGGTTATATTAGAGTTACATTGGAAAGGGAAAATCATGGAGTCATTGTTTAACTTTCCAGCAATGTATTTCATAAACTAGTTAGCAACTTACCACGAAGACACTGCTTGACTCCACAGTGCTGAGAGGATTGGAAACAATCTGTAAAAAAAGAGGTTTTCATATCGCTGCATATCAGACAACATATACGCCAATACAGATACATCTGTGATAGGCCAAAATCAGCTCTACTTTAAATGTCAGATTTCAACCTTGCACAGCAACAAGAATACATTTTCTGTTCTCCTGTCCCCTATGTAAACATGTATGGTTACATTTTCTTGATTGATATGATTGTAGAATTGATGAATTCAACATGGGTTGTACTGGTTGTTTACTGAAAGCTTGTAACAGTCTAGTGGCACAGTTAGATATCATGATGATGTAACTGTTCAGCTCAAATAGAAGGATTTAGGAGAATCCTTTAGGAGAATATAAATATTGGTATCCGTCACTAACCCTGTTGGTGTGGCCCTTGCTGTGGACTCCTGCTTTGCAGCAGCCTGTCCACATCAACGCCTGCTGAGAATGTGTGGGAGGAGAATGGGAGGAGGGACAGATTAGTAGAGAAACACACTAAGGTAAGTTGATAGGAGGGTAAGAAGGAGGAGGAGGATGGAGAGAGGAAGGACAGGGAGAGAAGAGGCAATGATGACTTTGCTCTGTTGTCTCTCTAAAGGTCAGCATAAAGAATTCATCAGCTCTTGTATGTTTGTCTTTGTGTGTGTCTGTATTAGAGGTGTTAATGATTAATAACCATTAATATTTTAACTGATGGCAAGCAATGAGCAAAGTTCCCAGAATCAGAAAAAATTCACAGTTTTTTTGCTGATAAACTGCACTCTGTGCTTAACTACCTCGCAGGCTTCACTCTATTGCTGGTGGTCACAATGAGCTTTTGCTGAAATATTTGAGCATGAGCTTCACTCAAGGCTTACAGTGATCAGCAGACAACACATTGTCCTGCGTTGACTTGGAAGTTGACCCAGACCCACCTTTTTAGGTGGTCTAGGTGCAGTTGTTTGGTCCAGAGTTCAAATGACAATGTTCTCAACAGTCTAACCAAACAAGACCAAATTTGGCAGAATTCAGTTAAACTGCACTCAATAGGTTAGACACAGACTGTATATAAAGATGGACGGCGGGTCTCCACTTCCTCCCACTGTACAAAAATTAAGCCAAAATATCGTGGATACGGGAGCTGCCATCTTGCGCTGGTGACGTCATTTGGAGCCAGAGTCTGCGCAGTAGTGATCCGTGGTGGAACTGTGGTATCGAGGTCCCACCCATACACCTGCACGAACCAATCGCGAGCACACCACAAGTTGTCAATCATGACATCACATCCCATCCATCCATCCATCCATTTTCTTCCGCTTATCCGGGGCCGGGTCGCGGTGGCAGCAGGTTAAGCAGGGTTGTCCAGACGTCCCTCTCCTCGGCAATGCTTTCCAGCTCCTCCTGGGGGACCCCAAGGCGTTCCCAGGCCAGATGAGATATATAATCCCTCCAGCGTGTTCTGGGTCTGCCCCGGGGCCTCCTACCAGTTGGACGTGCCCGGAAAACCTCCAAAGGGAGGCGTCCAGGAGGCATCCTAATCAGATGCCCGAACCACCTCAACTGGCTCCTTTCGATGAGAAGGAGCAGCGGCTCTAGTCCGAGCTCCCTCCGGATGTCCGAGCTCCTTTCCCTATCTCTAAGGGTGAGCCCTGCCACCCTACGGAGGAAACTCATTTCGGCCGCTTGTATCCGCAATCTCATTCTTTCGGTCACTACCCAAAGCTCATGACCATAGGTGAGGGTTGGAACGTAGATCGACTGGTAAATCGACAGCTTTGCCTTCCGGCTCAGCTCCCTCTTCACCACCACGGTCCGGTACAACGCCCGCATTACTGCTGATGCTGCACCGATCCGCCTGTCCATCTCACACTCCATCTTACCATCACTCGTGAACAAGACCCCGAGATACTTGAACTCCCCCGTCTGGGGCAGTAACTCACCTCCAACCCAAAGGGGGCAGTCCACCGTTTTACGGCTGAGAACCATGCCCTAGGACTTGGAGGTGCTGACTCTCATCCCAGCCGCTTCACACTCGGCTGCAAACCGCCCCAGTGCATGCTGAAGGTCACAGCCCGATGAAGCCAACAGAACCACATCGTCCGCAAAGAGCAGAGATGCTATTCTGAGACCACCAAACCGGACACTCTCCTCCCCCCGGCTGCGCCTTGAAATCCTGTCCATGAATATCAGAATTGGTGACAAGGGGCAGCCCTGGCGGAGTCCAACACCCACTTGGAACGTGTTTGACTTTGTGCCGAGAATGTGGACACAGCACTCACTTCGGTTATATAGGGACCGGATGGCTTGTAGCAGCGACCCCGGTACCCCATACTCCCGCAGTACCCCCCACAGGACCCCCCGGGGGACACGGTCGAAAGCCTTCTCCAAGTCGACAAAACACATGTAGACTGGATGGGCAAACTCCCATGAACCCCCCAGCAGCCCTGCAAGAGTAAAGAGCTGGTCCACTGTGCCACGGCCAGGACGGAATCCACATTGCTCCTCCTGGATCCGAGGTTCGACAATCGGTCGTAGTCTCCTTTCCAGCACCCTGGAATAAACTTTCCCGGGGAGGCTGAGCAGTGTGATACCATGGTAATTGGAGCACACCCTCCGGTCCCCCTTTTTGAAGACGGGAACCACCACCCCGGTCTGCCACTCCACAGGCACTGTCCCCGACCTCCATGCGACACTGAAGAGGCGTGTCAGCCAAGACAACCCAACAATGTCCAGAGCCTTCAGCATTTCAGGGCGAATCTCATCCACCCCTGGCGCCTTGCCACCAAGAAGCTCTTTGACTACCTTGGAGACTTCTGCCAGGGATATGGGTGAGTCTTCCCCCGAGTCTTCAAACTCTGCCTCCTCCACTGAGGACATGTTGGTCGGGTTGAGGAGATCCTCAAAGTGCTCTTTCCACCGCTCGACAACATCCCCAGTCCGGGTTAGCAGCTCTCCTCCCCTGCCGAACACGGCCTGGGCCAAGCCCCGCTTTCCCTTCCTGAGTCGTCTAACTGTTTGCCAGAACTTCCTTGAGGCCAACCGAAAGTCCTTCTCCATAGCCTCCCCAAACTCCTCCCACACCCGGGTTTTTGCTTTGGTGACCACCGAGGCCGCCATCCTTCTGGCCTCCCGGTACCTGTCCGCTGCTTCAGGAGACCTCTGGGCTAGCCAAGCCCGAAAAGCCTCCTTCTTCAGCTTAACGGCTTCCTTCACCGCCGGTGTCCACCAGCGGGTTCTAAGGTTGCCGCCTCGACAGGCACCGATGACCTTCTGACCACAGCTCCTAGCGGCCGCCTCAGCAATAGAGGCTTTGAACATGGCCCACTCTGTTTCCATGTCCCCAACCTCCCCCGGGATGTGCGAGAAGTTCTTCCGGAGGTGGGAGTTGAAGATCTCGCAGACAGGGCCCTCCGCCAGACATTCCCAGTTCACCCTCACTAGGTTTGCCAGGTCTGTCCGGCAGCCGTCCCTGCCATCTTATCCAACTCACCACCAAGTGGTGATCAGTTGACAGCTCTGCCCCTCTCTTCACCCGAGTGTCCAAGACATACGGCCGCAGATCTGACGATACGACCACAAAGTCGATCATCGACCTGCGGCCTAAGGTGTTCTGGTACCAAGTACACTTATGAACCACCCTATGCTCAAACATGGTGTTTGTTATGGCCAGTCCATGGCTAGCACAGAAGTCCAACAACAAAGCACCACTCGGGTTCAGATCGGGGAGGCCATTCCTCCCAATCACCCCCCTCCAGGTTTCACCATCATTGCCCACATGGGCGTTGAAGTCTCCCAGCAGAACTATGGAGTCTCCAGGTGATATCCCTTCCAGGACGCCACCCAGGAACTCCAAGAAGGCCGGGTACTCTGAACTGCTGTTTGGTGCATAAGCACAAACAACAGTCAGGGCCTTCCTCTCAGCAACTTTCAGTCGCATCGAGGCGACCCTCTCGTTCCCCGGGGAAAACTCCAACACAGCGGCGCTCAGCCGGGGACTCGTGAGTATCCCCACACCCGCCCGGCGCCTTTCATCCTGGGCAACTCCGGAAAAGAAGAGAGTCCAGCCCCTCTCCAGGAGTTTGGTTCCAGATCCTGAGCTATGCGTAGAGGTGAGCCCAACTATATCTAGCTGGTACCGCTCCACCTCCTGTACCAGCTCCGGCTCTTTCCCCGCCAGAGAGCTGACGTTCCACGTCCCTAAAACCAGTCTGCGACACCGAAGGTCAGCACGCCCAGGTCTCTGCCCTTGCCTGCCGCCCGGCTTACATTGCACCCGACCCCGATGCCTATCCCTGCAGGTGGTGGGCCCACAGGGTGGCGGCTCCATGTCGGTTTTTCGGGCTGTGCCCGACCGGGCCCCATGGGTCAAGGCCCGGCCACCAGACGCTCGCCATCGTGCTCCCCTCCCGGGTCTGGCTCCAGGGGGGGGGCCCCGGTATCCCTCTTCCGGGCGAGGTGCTCCAGCTTAGCATGGTCCGACTCATCAGGGGTTTGTGACATCGCATCCCCCTTTTACATAATCAAATAACTAATTAAATAACCATCTTTGGGAAACATATATTTAACGAGTACTTTGATTTTTCAGTTTGGCCCATGTCCCATCTGCTAACATGGAGGGGTCAGGGTTTATGACCTGTACTGCAGCCAGCCACCAGGGGGCAATCGAGATGTTATGGCTTTACTTTTGGGGAGCTGACATATCGTCCATCTTTATATAGAGTCTATGGTTAGACACGAGGCAAAGTGTTTCCTTTAAGGATTTCTTACGCCAAGAATCATTCACTTCTCCACATTGTATTGGCCAATTCTAATGACCTAAAAACCATCGTCAGAGTTTTTGTCATTTCCTCCATCTGACACTCATCACTGCTTGCATTGCTGATGTCTCAGAGTGGGTCTCAAGACACCAGCTAAAGCTCAACCCGGACAATTCAATTCAATTTTAATTAATATAGCGCCAAATCATAACAGAAGTTATCTTAGGGCACTTTTCATATAGAGTAGGTCTAGACACTACTCTTTATAGTATTATTTACAGTAGGGCTGACACCATCAGGTCGGTTGGTCGATTGGTTGGTCGACATGCTTTTGTCTGACCAAATTCTCATTGGTCGCTGGTGTTACTTTCATAAGGAGAAAAGCGCTTCTTAATCCATTATTTTCGGGGGCGGGAGGGACATATGCAGACCTGATGTATTTTATTTTTGAGTGACAGGCTATATTGTGTAAATAACATTGATTATGAATACAAATAATATTCAAAACTATTTTACTCAACAAATGTGTTTGTTTTAATAATTGTATAGTTTAATAGACTATCACAAATTTGAACTCGCCCACCTAATGCTCCATCAACTTTTGTGTTTAACGCTTGATAGGCTTTGAGTGTGAACATATCAGATTTGGTATACATGGTAAACATGTTTGGTCTAATAAATAGTGTACTGAATTCCTACAAGGTGGCAGTCATGGATGTATTATAAGAACTGGATACCGGACCCAAAGATGGCGCCTATTCAGTCGAATAAGAATTGCTCGCCTGTAGCATTGCAGCCCACTGAATATGCGTAGTAGTATTTCTCCCGCTGGACCTTCCTGCGAGTTCTCACTTGGCCCATAGACTTTACATTGTGATGATGTCACAGATTTTAAAATTGCTTTTCTCGGCTTGAGGAAAGTTTTACAAATATAAAACCCCATGGATCAAAAATCATCATAGAAAGAGTCATAATTGACCTTGTTTGCAGTTCGAGGTGTCCTGTCAACAGTTTTACAGAAGTCTCTTTTACACTGGTGGCCTGTAGGGAAAATGCTTTTTGGGCAGCAGGGGAATTTTTCATTGCAATACCACGAGCAAGGCTGAGTGGCGGCGCCATATCCAGGTCTTATTATACATGGTGGCAGCATTAGCCAGGTAAATGAGGGTATAATGGACAGACATTAGGCAGGACAACTCGGACCCAACAATTCCCACAACAAGATTGAGTTTGTGTTCCTTCAGGGGAAAGGAAGTCTGCGTTTAGACCTGTCCATCACCATTGACAGTACTGTGGCTTTGCCAACTCAGACAGTAGGAAACCTGGGTGTGACCCTGGATGACTAACTGTTATTCTTGCCAAGCATGGCAGCAGTAGCCCACTTCTGTAAAATCCTCCGTGCAACATGAGGATCATTCACCCCTTCCTCGCCAGAGAGGCAGCCTGGGTGCTTGTCCAGGCACTTGTCACCTCCCACCTGGACTACTGCAACTCCCTCCTCGCTGGAACCCGTGTCTGCCATCAGACCTCTGCAGCTAATCCAGTATGCTGCTGTCCACCTGATATTTAACATTCCCAGGTTTCCCCACACCATGCCTCTTCTCTGTTCACTTCCTTGTAGCAACTTCATCCAGTTCAAAACTCTGGTGCTGGCCTACAGGGAAGGGAAGGGAAGTGCTCCTTCCTACCTCCAAGCCTCCGGGTGACTGGCTGCCTCATCACTCCGAGGTCCCCACTGAAATAAGGACAGTACAGTCACTGTCAGCTTCCTCCATAGGCTGAAAAAACACATTTTCCAACTACAGCTAGACATGCCATGCTTACACTTATTTACGTCTCATTTTTAAAAAAAGAAAAACATTGGGCACTTGTACAGTAGCACTGAACAAGCTCTTATTTGTTTGTTTGGAAGATATGCACTCTTAGCTCTTGTTGCTGTGGACAAAAGTCTCATACTAATACAAAACACTGTTTGCCATTTAGTAAACACGATCATGAATTTCCTTATACTGACAAGTAAAGCAGCTTTCCTGTTGATGGTATGAAAGAGGCAGAACTTCATATATGGTTTCACTGTAGTGAGTCTCTTCTTCTCAGGCTTTCTACAAATTCTGTCTCCCTTGGTAGGATTAGCAGACCCTTTTAGTCTTATATCTCACCATAACAGTTACAAACAGTTGTAACAAAATCATTGAGTGTATCTTTAAAGATAATGAAACACATCAGTGAAAGAAACAGAACAGGGAGGGGATAGAAATAGGAGAGCTCAGAACGTTTTGAAAAAAATAAGTCAAAAGAAGTCCAAACAGAAAAGGAGGTTGAATAACAGCAGCCACAAGCTAGTCCAGAACACTGTGTTCTATAGGGCACACTAATGATGTAACGTGTGTGTTTTAATACTGCTGAGTCAGGCTGGAAGAGCTAGACTTCCATTATCACTGAGCTGGAAAAGCCCCTGTCTCACACACACACGCAGAAAATTGTCACTCTAAAACATAGATGTGCATTATGTTTTACAGTTTTTTAATGTTGAATTAATAGTTTTCGGGACAGTTGTTGCTTGCTGTTGCAGTGCTAACATTGTCTAGATAAAGCTGCACTAACCACTACTTTTTTATATTAACAATGGGTCAAATGACTGTAAAATGTGAAAGGATCACTCGTAGTTACGAGCCCATAGAGTATTATCACCAACTCTGCAGTTCCTCTCAGCTCCGCAGAGCGTTTTGGTGTCTTTTAGCTCATCATTTCAGTTTACAGTATATTTACCATGACCCCATGGTCATGAGGCAGGGAACAAAGGCTACACAGGTAAAAGAATGTGAGAAGTGAAAGGGAAATTCACAGTAGTCAGATTGTTTTGTAAAGTGAAAGAGAATCACATTATTTTTATCTTGATTTTATTGTATTGCTACACCAGGATTGTATTGTGGAATTGCCAAAATATAGCTCTTATCAAACGTCCATCAGCACAGTAACTCTGAAATGCTTCAGAAACCATTTTAAGCAAATGAACAGTGAACAAACGACCTACACTTCTTCCAGTTTGTGTGTGTGTATGTGTGTTGGTGGGCTGTGAGAGAGAGACAGTGTAGTGAGAGCACAGCTTCTCCTCACAGCGGCAATGGATCTCAACTTTTCAAATAGTCAGATGTTCAGCCATTTATTTAGACTTCTAGAGGCTATTTCATGTTAGTTTCAGTTTGACGCGGACTTTGGATGGATTCTGTGTTTGAATGACAATGTGGCTTTTGGGTGGGGGTGGGGATGGAAAAGTATAGTCTACATACAAATAAGCATTTAATTAGAGTTCAAAGGTAAGCTCATTCAATGGTCACATCAGTGTTCTGTTTATGATATCTACCCTAAAAACCTGTCAGAAACCTGGAGATGATACATAAAAACATCTTGCGCATGTCCAGATCAATCATGTCACACCCATTACTGACAGAAGATCACACACACAAGTCACACATTTAAAATGACAAGACATTAGATTTAAATTATATTTGATCTATTTCTTATATCATCCATTGCAGCATGAGAAAAACTAATGGCTATTTATCAGTGTTTTTGAGACCCCCCAATCTGAAATGTTGTTTCCAGGCGAGACTAGCTCCTCCTCTGGATATCACACTATGGTACAGTAAAGCCCAACATCATTAGCATTAGAGTGCATCTTTTTGTTCGCTCTTAATGGGCCATCAGTGAGGAGTCCTGACAAGCCACAGCCCCCATAACCTGCAGCCTAAACTAACCAGAAGATCAATCTTAAAACTTGTTTATACTCATGCGAGTCACTGTGACATGGCCTCCACAGATATCGCATGAGCTACGAGCTTGCACAGAGGCGTTTATGCTTAATGCACTATCTGTAGCACTATTCTCCAAAACACCAGGGGGCGTACAAAAGAAAACACTGTTAAGAAGCAAGAAGTCAACAAAGTGTTACCGGAAGATCGTCATAAACCAACATGACTGCGCTCGCTGCACTAGAGCTTGTTGTTGCCGAATAATTGAACTGTCTTTATGTATTAAATGTAGTGGCAATCTCTCTCCATGAGTTCAGAATGATTTGGCTGTTCCTGTGGTCTCTCATGGAAGGGTTGTAGGTTTTAATTTTATAAAAAAGCAAGACCCTCCCCTGTGTTTTTAACATCTTTGAGACCCTCTCCTTGACGTAGAAAAAAACTCCCTCCCCCTAATATCTCAGAATAATATTCATGGAAAAGGAAGAGATGAAAAGAAGCCACTTGGTTACAGCCACAGAATGAGTGATTCCAGATTCCAAATAATTCAAATAAATATGAATTTGATCAGATGATGTTGAAACCAGCCTGATATGTTTGCGATGAATGTCTGACTGTCCGTCATAATTAAATCAGTTACATGATACATTACTGAGTCGTGTTGGAGACTTTTCCTCAAGACA
>SEMN01001595.1:0-40387 GCA_005408345.1 Macquaria australasica
TACTTTCACAGTGTTGGGATAACGCATAAAGGGGTCACCTTTATAATCCAATACAATTCAATAGAGTATTAAAGGTAGAAACAAATACTACCTTAGTGAAGCTACTAGCTACGTTGAAAGACCAATTAAAACTTGCCCAATAGAAACAAATTCCTGAGGACCTCTCTCCATTTTAATCCCGTGGATGGGTTAGACGGCCAAGGCGACTTGTTTTGCATCTGGTTCTATTTTGTACTTCTTCTACTCCATGCATAAAGTATAGCCTGTACCGCCAACTGCTGACGAAATTACGCTTTGCAACGAGCCTAGTTTATTTGCTCCAAACCAGGTGATGGAAACGCGCCCAATTCAAATTTTTTTTACGACATTTCAAAAGTTACGAATCCTAACCACTAGACCACCAGGGAGCTTGTCCAATGTTTGGGATTGTAAATAGTGCACCAGCATATCCCACCAGTTTAAGTATGCCTGTTGGGATAACGCATAAAGGGGTCACCTTTATAATCCAATACAATTCAATAGAACAGAGTATTAAAGGAAGAAACAAATACTATTTTAGTGAAGCTACTAGCTGGCATGAAAGAACAATTAAAACTTGCCCAATAGAAACAAATTCCTGAGGACCTCTCTCCATTTTCATCCTGTGGGTTGGTTAGACGGCCAAGGCGACTTGTTTTGTATCTGGTTCTGTTTTGTACTTCTTCTACTCCATGCATAAAGTATAGCCTGTACCGCCAACTTCTGACGAAATTACGCTTTGCAACAAGCCTAGTATATTTGCTCCAAACCAGGTGATGGAAACGCGCTTAATTCAGATTTTTTTTTCCCGAATCCTAACCACTAGACCACCAGGGAGCTTGCCCAATGCTTGGGATTGTAAATAGTGCACCAGCATTAATTAATTTACATCCTGCAGTATGTGGAGCTGTTCAGCATCTCTCAGTCAGTGTTGGTGACAACATTTCCTCTTTGCCAAAGCAGTACTATACTATATACTATACTATACTACTTTCCATGTGAGAGTTGCTAGTGTCTCGAGCAAGAAAATGTGTCCCTGGTGGTCTCGTGGTTAGGATTCGGCGCTCTCACCGCCGCGGCCCGGGTTCGATTCCCGGTCAGGGAACACTTTATGCTGTGATTATCTGTACCTTGTGGCTAATTAACTTCAACATGTGAAAAAAAAAAGACAGGTAATGTCTCTTACAAATGTTCGTCCAAGAATGCCTCTAAAGCCAAGTGTTCCACTTTTTGACTGATAGATTTGCAGCACGGCTCCCTCCCACCTTCATGAACAATATATAATCCAATAAAATTTAACAGAGTAGTAAAGGTAGAAACAAATACTGTCTTACAATGTACCTTTTGTACATTGTAAGTGGCTACGACATTTCAAAAGTTACGAATCCTAACCACTAGACCACCAGGGAGCTTGTCCAATGCTTGGGATTGTAAATAGTGCACCAGCATATCCCACCAGTTTAAGTATGCCTGTTGGGATAACGCATAAAGGGGTCACCTTTATAATCCAATACAATTCAATAGAACAGAGTATTAAAGGAAGAAACAAATACTATCTTAGTGAAGCTACTAGCTGGCATGAAAGAACAATTAAAACTTGCCCAATAGAAACAAATTCCTGAGGACCTCTCTCCATTTTCATCCCGTGGGTTGGTTAGACGGCCAAGGCGACTTGTTTTGTATCTGGTTCTGTTTTGTACTTCTTCTACTCCATGCATAAAGTATAGCCTGTACCGCCAACTTCTGACGAAATTACGCTTTGCAACGAGCCTAGTATATTTGCTCCAAACCAGGTGATGGAAACGCGCTTAATTCAGATTTTTTTTTCCCGAATCCTAACCACTAGACCACCAGGGAGCTTGCCCAATGCTTGGGATTGTAAATAGTGCACCAGCATTAATTAATTTACAGCCTGCAGTATGTGGAGCTGTTCAGCATCTCTCAGTCAGTGTTGGTGACAACATTTCCTCTTTGCCAAAGCAGTACTATACTATATACTATACTATACTACTTTCCATGTGAGAGTTGCTAGTGTCTCGAGCAAGAAAATGTGTCCCTGGTGGTCTAGTGGTTAGGATTCGGCGCTCTCACCGCCGCGGCCCGGGTTCGATTCCCGGTCAGGGAACACTTTATGCTGTGATTATCTGTACCTTGTGGCTAATTAACTTCAACATGTGAAAAAAAAAGACAGGTAATGTCTCTTACAAATGTTCGTCCAAGAATGCCTCTAAAGCCAAGTGTTCCACTTTTTGACTGATAGATTTGCAGCACGGCTCCCTCCCACCTTCATGAACAATATATAATCCAATAAAATTTAACAGAGTAGTAAAGGTAGAAACAAATACTGTCTTACAATGTACCTTTTGTGCATGTACTGTCAGAAGGTGATGATACATCTCAGTGGTAATTTTCAGGCTGCAGTATGTGGAGCTGTTCAGCATCTCTCAGTCAGTGTTGGTGACAACATTTCCTCTTCGCCAAAGAGGTTTTCCTGTTGTTGGTGTATATTTTCATGACATTCTCAAATTATGGTACACAAGCCAGACACCATTATTATGTATACTTTCACAGTGTTGGGATAACGCATAAAGGGGTCACCTTTATAATCCAATACAATTCAATAGAGTATTAAAGGTAGAAACAAATACTACCTTAGTGAAGCTACTAGCTACGTTGAAAGACCAATTAAAACTTGCCCAATAGAAACAAATTCCTGAGGACCTCTATCCATTTTAATCCCGTGGATGGGTTAGACGGCCAAGGCGACTTGTTTTGCATCTGGTTCTATTTTGTACTTCTTCTACTCCATGCATAAAGTATAGCCTGTACCGCCAACTGCTGACGAAATTACGCTTTGCAACGAGCCTAGTTTATTTGCTCCAAACCAGGTGATGGAAACGCGCCCAATTCAAATTTTTTTTACGACATTTCAAAAGTTACGAATCCTAACCACTAGACCACCAGGGAGCTTGTCCAATGCTTGGGATTGTAAATAGTGCACCAGCATATCCCACCAGTTTAAGTATGCCTGTTGGGATAACGCATAAAGGGGTCACCTTTATAATCCAATACAATTCAATAGAACAGAGTATTAAAGGAAGAAACAAATACTATCTTAGTGAAGCTACTAGCTGGCATGAAAGAACAATTAAAACTTGCCCAATAGAAACAAATTCCTGAGGACCTCTCTCCATTTTCATCCCGTGGGTTGGTTAGACGGCCAAGGCGACTTGTTTTGTATCTGGTTCTGTTTTGTACTTCTTCTACTCCATGCATAAAGTATAGCCTGTACCGCCAACTTCTGACGAAATTACGCTTTGCAACGAGCCTAGTATATTTGCTCCAAACCAGGTGATGGAAACGCGCTTAATTCAGATTTTTTTTTCCCGAATCCTAACCACTAGACCACCAGGGAGCTTGCCCAATGCTTGGGATTGTAAATAGTGCACCAGCATTAATTAATTTACAGCCTGCAGTATGTGGAGCTGTTCAGCATCTCTCAGTCAGTGTTGGTGACAACATTTCCTCTTTGCCAAAGCAGTACTATACTATATACTATACTATACTACTTTCCATGTGAGAGTTGCTAGTGTCTCGAGCAAGAAAATGTGTCCCTGGTGGTCTAGTGGTTAGGATTCGGCGCTCTCACCGCCGCGGCCTGGGTTCGATTCCCGGTCAGGGAACACTTTATGCTGTGATTATCTGTACCTTGTGGCTAATTAACTTCAACATGTGAAAAAAAAAGACAGGTAATGTCTCTTACAAATGTTCGTCCAAGAATGCCTCTAAAGCCAAGTGTTCCACTTTTTGACTGATAGATTTGCAGCACGGCTCCCTCCCACCTTCATGAACAATATATAATCCAATAAAATTTAACAGAGTAGTAAAGGTAGAAACAAATACTGTCTTACAATGTACCTTTTGTGCATGTACTGTCAGAAGGTGATGATACATCTCAGTGGTAATTTTCAGGCTGCAGTATGTGGAGCTGTTCAGCATCTCTCAGTCAGTGTTGGTGACAACATTTCCTCTTCGCCAAAGAGGTTTTCCTGTTGTTGGTGTATATTTTCATGACATTCTCAAATTATGGTACACAGACTGTCATTGAAACAAGCCAGACACCATTATTATGTATACTTTCACAGTGTTGGGATAACGCATAAAGGGGTCACCTTTATAATCCAATACAATTCAATAGAGTATTAAAGGTAGAAACAAATACTACCTTAGTGAAGCTACTAGCTACGTTGAAAGACCAATTAAAACTTGCCCAATAGAAACAAATTCCTGAGGACCTCTCTCCATTTTAATCCCGTGGATGGGTTAGACGGCCAAGGCGACTTGTTTTGCATCTGGTTCTATTTTGTACTTCTTCTACTCCATGCAAAAAGTATAGCCTGTACCGCCAACTGCTGACGAAATTACGCTTTGCAACGAGCCTAGTTTATTTGCTCCAAACCAGGTGATGGAAACGCGCCCAATTCAAATTTTTTTTACGACATTTCAAAAGTTACGAATCCTAACCACTAGACCACCAGGGAGCTTGTCCAATGCTTGGGATTGTAAATAGTGCACCAGCATATCCCACCAGTTTAAGTATGCCTGTTGGGATAACGCATAAAGGGGTCACCTTTATAATCCAATACAATTCAATAGAACAGAGTATTAAAGGAAGAAACAAATACTACCTTAGTGAAGCTACTAGCTACGTTGAAAGACCAATTAAAACTTGCCCAATAGAAACAAATTCCTGAGGACCTCTCTCCATTTTAATCCCGTGGATGGGTTAGACGGCCAAGGCGACTTGTTTTGCATCTGGTTCTATTTTGTACTTCTTCTACTCCATGCATAAAGTATAGCCTGTACCGCCAACTGCTGACGAAATTACGCTTTGCAACGAGCCTAGTTTATTTGCTCCAAACCAGGTGATGGAAACGCGCCCAATTCAAATTTTTTTTTACGACATTTCAAAAGTTACGAATCCTAACCACTAGACCACCAGGGAGCTTGTCCAATGCTTGGGATTGTAAATAGTGCACCAGCATATCCCACCAGTTTAAGTATGCCTGTTGGGATAACGCATAAAGGGGTCACCTTTATAATCCAATACAATTCAATAGAACAGAGTATTAAAGGAAGAAACAAATACTATCTTAGTGAAGCTACTAGCTGGCATGAAAGAACAATTAAAACTTGCCCAATAGAAACAAATTCCTGAGGACCTCTCTCCATTTTCATCCCGTGGGTTGGTTAGACGGCCAAGGCGACTTGTTTTGTATCTGGTTCTGTTTTGTACTTCTTCTACTCCATGCATAAAGTATAGCCTGTACCGCCAACTTCTGACGAAATTACGCTTTGCAACGAGCCTAGTATATTTGCTCCAAACCAGGTGATGGAAACGCGCTTAATTCAGATTTTTTTTTCCCGAATCCTAACCACTAGACCACCAGGGAGCTTGCCCAATGCTTGGGATTGTAAATAGTGCACCAGCATTAATTAATTTACAGCCTGCAGTATGTGGAGCTGTTCAGCATCTCTCAGTCAGTGTTGGTGACAACATTTCCTCTTTGCCAAAGCAGTACTATACTATATACTATACTATACTACTTTCCATGTGAGAGTTGCTAGTGTCTCGAGCAAGAAAATGTGTCCCTGGTGGTCTAGTGGTTAGGATTCGGCGCTCTCACCGCCGCGGCCCGGGTTCGATTCCCGGTCAGGGAACACTTTATGCTGTGATTATCTGTACCTTGTGGCTAATTAACTTCAACATGTGAAAAAAAAAGACAGGTAATGTCTCTTACAAATGTTCGTCCAAGAATGCCTCTAAAGCCAAGTGTTCCACTTTTTGACTGATAGATTTGCAGCACGGCTCCCTCCCACCTTCATGAACAATATATAATCCAATAAAATTTAACAGAGTAGTAAAGGTAGAAACAAATACTGTCTTACAATGTACCTTTTGTGCATGTACTGTCAGAAGGTGATGATACATCTCAGTGGTAATTTTCAGGCTGCAGTATGTGGAGCTGTTCAGCATCTCTCAGTCAGTGTTGGTGACAACATTTCCTCTTCGCCAAAGAGGTTTTCCTGTTGTTGGTGTATATTTTCATGACATTCTCAAATTATGGTACACAAGCCAGACACCATTATTATGTATACTTTCACAGTGTTGGGATAACGCATAAAGGGGTCACCTTTATAATCCAATACAATTCAATAGAGTATTAAAGGTAGAAACAAATACTACCTTAGTGAAGCTACTAGCTACGTTGAAAGACCAATTAAAACTTGCCCAATAGAAACAAATTCCTGAGGACCTCTATCCATTTTAATCCCGTGGATGGGTTAGACGGCCAAGGCGACTTGTTTTGCATCTGGTTCTATTTTGTACTTCTTCTACTCCATGCATAAAGTATAGCCTGTACCGCCAACTGCTGACGAAATTACGCTTTGCAACGAGCCTAGTTTATTTGCTCCAAACCAGGTGATGGAAACGCGCCCAATTCAAATTTTTTTTACGACATTTCAAAAGTTACGAATCCTAACCACTAGACCACCAGGGAGCTTGTCCAATGCTTGGGATTGTAAATAGTGCACCAGCATATCCCACCAGTTTAAGTATGCCTGTTGGGATAACGCATAAAGGGGTCACCTTTATAATCCAATACAATTCAATAGAACAGAGTATTAAAGGAAGAAACAAATACTATCTTAGTGAAGCTACTAGCTGGCATGAAAGAACAATTAAAACTTGCCCAATAGAAACAAATTCCTGAGGACCTCTCTCCATTTTCATCCCGTGGGTTGGTTAGACGGCCAAGGCGACTTGTTTTGTATCTGGTTCTGTTTTGTACTTCTTCTACTCCATGCATAAAGTATAGCCTGTACCGCCAACTTCTGACGAAATTACGCTTTGCAACGAGCCTAGTATATTTGCTCCAAACCAGGTGATGGAAACGCGCTTAATTCAGATTTTTTTTTCCCGAATCCTAACCACTAGACCACCAGGGAGCTTGCCCAATGCTTGGGATTGTAAATAGTGCACCAGCATTAATTAATTTACAGCCTGCAGTATGTGGAGCTGTTCAGCATCTCTCAGTCAGTGTTGGTGACAACATTTCCTCTTTGCCAAAGCAGTACTATACTATATACTATACTATACTACTTTCCATGTGAGAGTTGCTAGTGTCTCGAGCAAGAAAATGTGTCCCTGGTGGTCTAGTGGTTAGGATTCGGCGCTCTCACCGCCGCGGCCCGGGTTCGATTCCCGGTCAGGGAACACTTTATGCTGTGATTATCTGTACCTTGTGGCTAATTAACTTCAACATGTGAAAAAAAAAGACAGGTAATGTCTCTTACAAATGTTCGTCCAAGAATGCCTCTAAAGCCAAGTGTTCCACTTTTTGACTGATAGATTTGCAGCACGGCTCCCTCCCACCTTCATGAACAATATATAATCCAATAAAATTTAACAGAGTAGTAAAGGTAGAAACAAATACTGTCTTACAATGTACCTTTTGTGCATGTACTGTCAGAAGGTGATGATACATCTCAGTGGTAATTTTCAGGCTGCAGTATGTGGAGCTGTTCAGCATCTCTCAGTCAGTGTTGGTGACAACATTTCCTCTTCGCCAAAGAGGTTTTCCTGTTGTTGGTGTATATTTTCATGACATTCTCAAATTATGGTACACAGACTGTCATTGAAACAAGCCAGACACCATTATTATGTATACTTTCACAGTGTTGGGATAACGCATAAAGGGGTCACCTTTATAATCCAATACAATTCAATAGAGTATTAAAGGTAGAAACAAATACTACCTTAGTGAAGCTACTAGCTACGTTGAAAGACCAATTAAAACTTGCCCAATAGAAACAAATTCCTGAGGACCTCTCTCCATTTTAATCCCGTGGATGGGTTAGACGGCCAAGGCGACTTGTTTTGCATCTGGTTCTATTTTGTACTTCTTCTACTCCATGCATAAAGTATAGCCTGTACCGCCAACTGCTGACGAAATTACGCTTTGCAACGAGCCTAGTTTATTTGCTCCAAACCAGGTGATGGAAACGCGCCCAATTCAAATTTTTTTTACGACATTTCAAAAGTTACGAATCCTAACCACTAGACCACCAGGGAGCTTGTCCAATGCTTGGGATTGTAAATAGTGCACCAGCATATCCCACCAGTTTAAGTATGCCTGTTGGGATAACGCATAAAGGGGTCACCTTTATAATCCAATACAATTCAATAGAACAGAGTATTAAAGGAAGAAACAAATACTATCTTAGTGAAGCTACTAGCTGGCATGAAAGAACAATTAAAACTTGCCCAATAGAAACAAATTCCTGAGGACCTCTCTCCATTTTCATCCCGTGGGTTGGTTAGACGGCCAAGGCGACTTGTTTTGTATCTGGTTCTGTTTTGTACTTC
Organism: Macquaria australasica; assembly: GCA_005408345.1. Taxonomy (NCBI): domain Eukaryota; kingdom Metazoa; phylum Chordata; class Actinopteri; order Centrarchiformes; family Percichthyidae; genus Macquaria; species Macquaria australasica. Next base: position 8,450 of record SEMN01001595.1, read on the forward strand.
TTCTACTCCATGCATAAAGTATAGCCTGTACCGCCAACTTCTGACGAAATTACGCTTTGCAACGAGCCTAGTATATTTGCTCCAAACCAGGTGATGGAAACGCGCTTAATTCAGATTTTTTTTCCCGAATCCTAACCACTAGACCACCAGGGAGCTTGCCCAATGCTTGGGATTGTAAATAGTGCACCAGCATTAATTAATTTACAGCCTGCAGTATGTGGAGCTGTTCAGCATCTCTCAGTCAGTGTTGGTGACAACATTTCCTCTTTGCCAAAGCAGTACTATACTATATACTATACTATACTACTTTCCATGTGAGAGTTGCTAGTGTCTCGAGCAAGAAAATGTGTCCCTGGTGGTCTAGTGGTTAGGATTCGGCGCTTTCACCGCCGCGGCCTGGGTTCGATTCCCGGTCAGGGAACACTTTATGCTGTGATTATCTGTACCTTGTGGCTAATTAACTTCAACATGTGAAAAAAAAAGACAGGTAATGTCTCTTACAAATGTTCGTCCAAGAATGCCTCTAAAGCCAAGTGTTCCACTTTTTGACTGATAGATTTGCAGCACGGCTCCCTCCCACCTTCATGAACAATATATAATCCAATAAAATTTAACAGAGTAGTAAAGGTAGAAACAAATACTGTCTTACAATGTACCTTTTGTACATTGTAAGTGGCTACGACATTTCAAAAGTTAGGAATCCTAACCACTAGACCACCAGGGAGCTTGTCCAATGCTTGGGATTGTAAATAGTGCACCAGCATATCCCACCAGTTTAAGTATGCCTGTTGGGATAACGCATAAAGGGGTCACCTTTATAATCCAATACAATTCAATAGAACAGAGTATTAAAGGAAGAAACAAATACTATCTTAGTGAAGCTACTAGCTGGCATGAAAGAACAATTAAAACTTGCCCAATAGAAACAAATTCCTGAGGACCTCTCTCCATTTTCATCCTGTGGGTTGGTTAGACGGCCAAGGCGACTTGTTTTGTATCTGGTTCTGTTTTGTACTTCTTCTACTCCATGCATAAAGTATAGCCTGTACCGCCAACTTCTGACGAAATTACGCTTTGCAACGAGCCTAGTATATTTGCTCCAAACCAGGTGATGGAAACGCGCTTAATTCAGATTTTTTTTCCCCGAATCCTAACCACTAGACCACCAGGGAGCTTGCCCAATGCTTGGGATTGTAAATAGTGCACCAGCATTAATTAATTTACAGCCTGCAGTATGTGGAGCTGTTCAGCATCTCTCAGTCAGTGTTGGTGACAACATTTCCTCTTTGCCAAAGCAGTACTATACTATATACTATACTATACTACTTTCCATGTGAGAGTTGCTAGTGTCTCGAGCAAGAAAATGTGTCCCTGGTGGTCTAGTGGTTAGGATTCGGCGCTCTCACCGCCGCGGCCCGGGTTCGATTCCCGGTCAGGGAACACTTTATGCTGTGATTATCTGTACCTTGTGGCTAATTAACTTCAACATGTGAAAAAAAAAGACAGGTAATGTCTCTTACAAATGTTCGTCCAAGAATGCCTCTAAAGCCAAGTGTTCCACTTTTTGACTGATAGATTTGCAGCACGGCTCCCTCCCACCTTCATGAACAATATATAATCCAATAAAATTTAACAGAGTAGTAAAGGTAGAAACAAATACTGTCTTACAATGTACCTTTTGTGCATGTACTGTCAGAAGGTGATGATACATCTCAGTGGTAATTTTCAGGCTGCAGTATGTGGAGCTGTTCAGCATCTCTCAGTCAGTGTTGGTGACAACATTTCCTCTTCGCCAAAGAGGTTTTCCTGTTGTTGGTGTATATTTTCATGACATTCTCAAATTATGGTACACAGACTGTCATTGAAACAAGCCAGACACCATTATTATGTATACTTTCACAGTGTTGGGATAACGCATAAAGGGGTCACCTTTATAATCCAATACAATTCAATAGAGTATTAAAGGTAGAAACAAATACTACCTTAGTGAAGCTACTAGCTACGTTGAAAGACCAATTAAAACTTGCCCAATAGAAACAAATTCCTGAGGACCTCTCTCCATTTTAATCCCGTGGATGGGTTAGACGGCCAAGGCGACTTGTTTTGCATCTGGTTCTATTTTGTACTTCTTCTACTCCATGCAAAAAGTATAGCCTGTACCGCCAACTGCTGACGAAATTACGCTTTGCAACGAGCCTAGTTTATTTGCTCCAAACCAGGTGATGGAAACGCGCCCAATTCAAATTTTTTTTACGACATTTCAAAAGTTACGAATCCTAACCACTAGACCACCAGGGAGCTTGTCCAATGTTTGGGATTGTAAATAGTGCACCAGCATATCCCACCAGTTTAAGTATGCCTGTTGGGATAACGCATAAAGGGGTCACCTTTATAATCCAATACAATTCAATAGAACAGAGTATTAAAGGAAGAAACAAATACTATCTTAGTGAAGCTACTAGCTGGCATGAAAGAACAATTAAAACTTGCCCAATAGAAACAAATTCCTGAGTACCTCTCTCCATTTTCATCCCGTGGGTTGGTTAGACGGCCAAGGCGACTTGTTTTGTATCTGGTTCTGTTTTGTACTTCTTCTACTCCATGCATAAAGTATAGCCTGTACCGCCAACTTCTGACGAAATTACGCTTTGCAACGAGCCTAGTATATTTGCTCCAAACCAGGTGATGGAAACGCGCTTAATTCAGATTTTTTTTTCCCGAATCCTAACCACTAGACCACCAGGGAGCTTGCCCAATGCTTGGGATTGTAAATAGTGCACCAGCATTAATTAATTTACAGCCTGCAGTATGTGGAGCTGTTCAGCATCTCTCAGTCAGTGTTGGTGACAACATTTCCTCTTTGCCAAAGCAGTACTATACTATATACTATACTATACTACTTTCCATGTGAGAGTTGCTAGTGTCTCGAGCAAGAAAATGTGTCCCTGGTGGTCTAGTGGTTAGGATTCGGCGCTCTCACCGCCGCGGCCCGGGTTCGATTCCCGGTCAGGGAACACTTTATGCTGTGATTATCTGTACCTTGTGGCTAATTAACTTCAACATGTGAAAAAAAAAGACAGGTAATGTCTCTTACAAATGTTCGTCCAAGAATGCCTCTAAAGCCAAGTGTTCCACTTTTTGACTGATAGATTTGCAGCACGGCTCCCTCCCACCTTCATGAACAATATATAATCCAATAAAATTTAACAGAGTAGTAAAGGTAGAAACAAATACTGTCTTACAATGTACCTTTTGTACATTGTAAGTGGCTACGACATTTCAAAAGTTACGAATCCTAACCACTAGACCACCAGGGAGCTTGTCCAATGCTTGGGATTGTAAATAGTGCACCAGCATATCCCACCAGTTTAAGTATGCCTGTTGGGATAACGCATAAAGGGGTCACCTTTATAATCCAATACAATTCAATAGAACAGAGTATTAAAGGAAGAAACAAATACTATCTTAGTGAAGCTACTAGCTGGCATGAAAGAACAATTAAAACTTGCCCAATAGAAACAAATTCCTGAGGACCTCTCTCCATTTTCATCCCGTGGGTTGGTTAGACGGCCAAGGCGACTTGTTTTGTATCTGGTTCTGTTTTGTACTTCTTCTACTCCATGCATAAAGTATAGCCTGTACCGCCAACTTCTGACGAAATTACGCTTTGCAACGAGCCTAGTATATTTGCTCCAAACCAGGTGATGGAAACGCGCTTAATTCAGATTTTTTTTTTCCCGAATCCTAACCACTAGACCACCAGGGAGCTTGCCCAATGCTTGGGATTGTAAATAGTGCACCAGCATTAATTAATTTACAGCCTGCAGTATGTGGAGCTGTTCAGCATCTCTCAGTCAGTGTTGGTGACAACATTTTCTCTTTGCCAAAGCAGTACTATACTATATACTATACTATACTACTTTCCATGTGAGAGTTGCTAGTGTCTCGAGCAAGGAAATGTGTCCCTGGTGGTCTAGTGGTTAGGATTCGGCGCTCTCACCGCCGCGGCCCGGGTTTGATTCCCGGTCAGGGAACACTTTATGCTGTGATTATCTGTACCTTGTGGCTAATTAACTTCAATTAACTTCAACATGTGAAAAAAAAGACAGGTAATGTCTCTTACAAATGTTCGTCCAAGAATGCCTCTAAAGCCAAGTGTTCCACTTTTTGACTGATAGATTTGCAGCACGGCTCCCTCCCACCTTCATGAACAATATATAATCCAATAAAATTCAACAGAGTAGTAAAGGTAGAAACAAATACTGTCTTACAATGTACCTTTTGTACATTGTAAGTGGCTACGACATTTCAAAAGTTACGAATCCTAACCACTAGACCACCAGGGAGCTTGTCCAATGCTTGGGATTGTAAATAGTGCACCAGCATATCCCACCAGTTTAAGTATGCCTGTTGGGATAACGCATAAAGTGGTCACCTTTATAATCCAATACAATTCAATAGAACAGAGTATTAAAGGAAGAAACAAATACTATCTTAGTGAAGCTACTAGCTGGCATGAAAGAACAATTAAAACTTGCCCAATAGAAACAAATTCCTGAGGACCTCTCTCCATTTTCATCCTGTGGGTTGGTTAGACGGCCAAGGCGACTTGTTTTGTATCTGGTTCTGTTTTGTACTTCTTCTACTCCATGCATAAAGTATAGCCTGTACCGCCAACTTCTGACGAAATTACGCTTTGCAACGAGCCTAGTATATTTGCTCCAAACCAGGTGATGGAAACGCGCTTAATTCAGATTTTTTTTTCCCGAATCCTAACCACTAGACCACCAGGGAGCTTGCCCAATGCTTGGGATTGTAAATAGTGCACCAGCATTAATTAATTTACAGCCTGCAGTATGTGGAGCTGTTCAGCATCTCTCAGTCAGTGTTGGTGACAACATTTCCTCTTTGCCAAAGCAGTACTATACTATATACTATACTATACTACTTTCCATGTGAGAGTTGCTAGTGTCTCGAGCAAGAAAATGTGTCCCTGGTGGTCTAGTGGTTAGGATTCGGCGCTTTCACAGCCGCGGCCTGGGTTCGATTCCCGGTCAGGGAACACTTTATGCTGTGATTATCTGTACCTTGTGGCTAATTAACTTCAACATGTGAAAAAAAAAGACAGGTAATGTCTCTTACAAATGTTCGTCCAAGAATGCCTCTAAAGCCAAGTGTTCCACTTTTTGACTGATAGATTTGCAGCACGGCTCCCTCCCACCTTCATGAACAATATATAATCCAATAAAATTTAACAGAGTAGTAAAGGTAGAAACAAATACTGTCTTACAATGTACCTTTTGTGCATGTACTGTCAGAAGGTGATGATACATCTCAGTGGTAATTTTCAGGCTGCAGTATGTGGAGCTGTTCAGCATCTCTCAGTCAGTGTTGGTGACAACATTTCCTCTTCGCCAAAGAGGTTTTCCTGTTGTTGGTGTATATTTTCATGACATTCTCAAATTATGGTACACAAGCCAGACACCATTATTATGTATACTTTCACAGTGTTGGGATAACGCATAAAGGGGTCACCTTTATAATCCAATACAATTCAATAGAGTATTAAAGGTAGAAACAAATACTACCTTAGTGAAGCTACTAGCTACGTTGAAAGACCAATTAAAACTTGCCCAATAGAAACAAATTCCTGAGGACCTCTCTCCATTTTAATCCCGTGGATGGGTTAGACGGCCAAGGCGACTTGTTTTGCATCTGGTTCTATTTTGTACTTCTTCTACTCCATGCATAAAGTATAGCCTGTACCGCCAACTGCTGACGAAATTACGCTTTGCAACGAGCCTAGTTTATTTGCTCCAAACCAGGTGATGGAAACGCGCCCAATTCAAATTTTTTTTACGACATTTCAAAAGTTACGAATCCTAACCACTAGACCACCAGGGAGCTTGTCCAATGCTTGGGATTGTAAATAGTGCACCAGCATATCCCACCAGTTTAAGTATGCCTGTTGGGATAACGCATAAAGGGGTCACCTTTATAATCCAATACAATTCAATAGAACAGAGTATTAAAGGAAGAAACAAATACTATCTTAGTGAAGCTACTAGCTGGCATGAAAGAACAATTAAAACTTGCCCAATAGAAACAAATTCCTGAGGACCTCTCTCCATTTTCATCCCGTGGGTTGGTTAGACGGCCAAGGCGACTTGTTTTGTATCTGGTTCTGTTTTGTACTTCTTCTACTCCATGCATAAAGTATAGCCTGTACCGCCAACTTCTGACGAAATTACGCTTTGCAACGAGCCTAGTATATTTGCTCCAAACCAGGTGATGGAAACGCGCTTAATTCAGATTTTTTTTTCCCGAATCCTAACCACTAGACCACCAGGGAGCTTGCCCAATGCTTGGGATTGTAAATAGTGCACCAGCATTAATTAATTTACAGCCTGCAGTATGTGGAGCTGTTCAGCATCTCTCAGTCAGTGTTGGTGACAACATTTCCTCTTTGCCAAAGCAGTACTATACTATATACTATACTATACTACTTTCCATGTGAGAGTTGCTAGTGTCTCGAGCAAGAAAATGTGTCCCTGGTGGTCTAGTGGTTAGGATTCGGCGCTCTCACCGCCGCGGCCCGGGTTCGATTCCCGGTCAGGGAACACTTTATGCTGTGATTATCTGTACCTTGTGGCTAATTAACTTCAACATGTGAAAAAAAAAGACAGGTAATGTCTCTTACAAATGTTCGTCCAAGAATGCCTCTAAAGCCAAGTGTTCCACTTTTTGACTGATAGATTTGCAGCACGGCTCCCTCCCACCTTCATGAACAATATATAATCCAATAAAATTTAACAGAGTAGTAAAGGTAGAAACAAATACTGTCTTACAATGTACCTTTTGTGCATGTACTGTCAGAAGGTGATGATACATCTCAGTGGTAATTTTCAGGCTGCAGTATGTGGAGCTGTTCAGCATCTCTCAGTCAGTGTTGGTGACAACATTTCCTCTTCGCCAAAGAGGTTTTCCTGTTGTTGGTGTATATTTTCATGACATTCTCAAATTATGGTACACAAGCCAGACACCATTATTATGTATACTTTCACAGTGTTGGGATAACGCATAAAGGGGTCACCTTTATAATCCAATACAATTTAATAGAGTATTAAAGGTAGAAACAAATACTACCTTAGTGAAGCTACTAGCTACGTTGAAAGACCAATTAAAACTTGCCCAATAGAAACAAATTCCTGAGGACCTCTATCCATTTTAATCCCGTGGATGGGTTAGACGGCCAAGGCGACTTGTTTTGCATCTGGTTCTATTTTGTACTTCTTCTACTCCATGCATAAAGTATAGCCTGTACCGCCAACTGCTGACGAAATTACGCTTTGCAACGAGCCTAGTTTATTTGCTCCAAACCAGGTGATGGAAACGCGCCCAATTCAAATTTTTTTTTACGACATTTCAAAAGTTACGAATCCTAACCACTAGACCACCAGGGAGCTTGTCCAATGCTTGGGATTGTAAATAGTGCACCAGCATATCCCACCAGTTTAAGTATGCCTGTTGGGATAACGCATAAAGGGGTCACCTTTATAATCCAATACAATTCAATAGAACAGAGTATTAAAGGAAGAAACAAATACTATCTTAGTGAAGCTACTAGCTGGCATGAAAGAACAATTAAAACTTGCCCAATAGAAACAAATTCCTGAGGACCTCTCTCCATTTTCATCCCGTGGGTTGGTTAGACGGCCAAGGCGACTTGTTTTGTATCTGGTTCTGTTTTGTACTTCTTCTACTCCATGCATAAAGTATAGCCTGTACCGCCAACTTCTGACGAAATTACGCTTTGCAACGAGCCTAGTATATTTGCTCCAAACCAGGTGATGGAAACGCGCTTAATTCAGATTTTTTTTTTCCCGAATCCTAACCACTAGACCACCAGGGAGCTTGCCCAATGCTTGGGATTGTAAATAGTGCACCAGCATTAATTAATTTACAGCCTGCAGTATGTGGAGCTGTTCAGCATCTCTCAGTCAGTGTTGGTGACAACATTTCCTCTTTGCCAAAGCAGTACTATACTATATACTATACTATACTACTTTCCATGTGAGAGTTGCTAGTGTCTCGAGCAAGAAAATGTGTCCCTGGTGGTCTAGTGGTTAGGATTCGGCGCTCTCACCGCCGCGGCCCGGGTTCGATTCCCGGTCAGGGAACACTTTATGCTGTGATTATCTGTACCTTGTGGCTAATTAACTTCAACATGTGAAAAAAAAAGACAGGTAATGTCTCTTACAAATGTTCGTCCAAGAATGCCTCTAAAGCCAAGTGTTCCACTTTTTGACTGATAGATTTGCAGCACGGCTCCCTCCCACCTTCATGAACAATATATAATCCAATAAAATTTAACAGAGTAGTAAAGGTAGAAACAAATACTGTCTTACAATGTACCTTTTGTGCATGTACTGTCAGAAGGTGATGATACATCTCAGTGGTAATTTTCAGGCTGCAGTATGTGGAGCTGTTCAGCATCTCTCAGTCAGTGTTGGTGACAACATTTCCTCTTCGCCAAAGAGGTTTTCCTGTTGTTGGTGTATATTTTCATGACATTCTCAAATTATGGTACACAGACTGTCATTGAAACAAGCCAGACACCATTATTATGTATACTTTCACAGTGTTGGGATAACGCATAAAGGGGTCACCTTTATAATCCAATACAATTCAATAGAGTATTAAAGGTAGAAACAAATACTACCTTAGTGAAGCTACTAGCTACGTTGAAAGACCAATTAAAACTTGCCCAATAGAAACAAATTCCTGAGGACCTCTCTCCATTTTAATCCCGTGGATGGGTTAGACGGCCAAGGCGACTTGTTTTGCATCTGGTTCTATTTTGTACTTCTTCTACTCCATGCAAAAGTATAGCCTGTACCGCCAACTGCTGACGAAATTACGCTTTGCAACGAGCCTAGTTTATTTGCTCCAAACCAGGTGATGGAAACGCGCCCAATTCAAATTTTTTTTACGACATTTCAAAAGTTACGAATCCTAACCACTAGACCACCAGGGAGCTTGTCCAATGCTTGGGATTGTAAATAGTGCACCAGCATATCCCACCAGTTTAAGTATGCCTGTTGGGATAACGCATAAAGGGGTCACCTTTATAATCCAATACAATTCAATAGAACAGAGTATTAAAGGAAGAAACAAATACTATCTTAGTGAAGCTACTAGCTGGCATGAAAGAACAATTAAAACTTGCCCAATAGAAACAAATTCCTGAGGACCTCTCTCCATTTTCATCCCGTGGGTTGGTTAGACGGCCAAGGCGACTTGTTTTGTATCTGGTTCTGTTTTGTACTTCTTCTACTCCATGCATAAAGTATAGCCTGTACCGCCAACTTCTGACGAAATTACGCTTTGCAACGAGCCTAGTATATTTGCTCCAAACCAGGTGATGGAAACGCGCTTAATTCAGATTTTTTTTTCCCGAATCCTAACCACTAGACCACCAGGGAGCTTGCCCAATGCTTGGGATTGTAAATAGTGCACCAGCATTAATTAATTTACAGCCTGCAGTATGTGGAGCTGTTCAGCATCTCTCAGTCAGTGTTGGTGACAACATTTCCTCTTTGCCAAAGCAGTACTATACTATATACTATACTATACTACTTTCCATGTGAGAGTTGCTAGTGTCTCGAGCAAGAAAATGTGTCCCTGGTGGTCTAGTGGTTAGGATTCGGCGCTCTCACCGCCGCGGCCCGGGTTCGATTCCCGGTCAGGGAACACTTTATGCTGTGATTATCTGTACCTTGTGGCTAATTAACTTCAACATGTGAAAAAAAAAGACAGGTAATGTCTCTTACAAATGTTCGTCCAAGAATGCCTCTAAAGCCAAGTGTTCCACTTTTTGACTGATAGATTTGCAGCACGGCTCCCTCCCACCTTCATGAACAATATATAATCCAATAAAATTTAACAGAGTAGTAAAGGTAGAAACAAATACTGTCTTACAATGTACCTTTTGTGCATGTACTGTCAGAAGGTGATGATACATCTCAGTGGTAATTTTCAGGCTGCAGTATGTGGAGCTGTTCAGCATCTCTCAGTCAGTGTTGGTGACAACATTTCCTCTTCGCCAAAGAGGTTTTCCTGTTGTTGGTGTATATTTTCATGACATTCTCAAATTATGGTACACAGACTGTCATTGAAACAAGCCAGACACCATTATTATGTATACTTTCACAGTGTTGGGATAACGCATAAAGGGGTCACCTTTATAATCCAATACAATTCAATAGAGTATTAAAGGTAGAAACAAATACTACCTTAGTGAAGCTACTAGCTACGTTGAAAGACCAATTAAAACTTGCCCAATAGAAACAAATTCCTGAGGACCTCTCTCCATTTTAATCCCGTGGATGGGTTAGACGGCCAAGGCGACTTGTTTTGCATCTGGTTCTATTTTGTACTTCTTCTACTCCATGCAAAAAGTATAGCCTGTACCGCCAACTGCTGACGAAATTACGCTTTGCAACGAGCCTAGTTTATTTGCTCCAAACCAGGTGATGGAAACGCGCCCAATTCAAATTTTTTTTACGACATTTCAAAAGTTACGAATCCTAACCACTAGACCACCAGGGAGCTTGTCCAATGCTTGGGATTGTAAATAGTGCACCAGCATATCCCACCAGTTTAAGTATGCCTGTTGGGATAACGCATAAAGGGGTCACCTTTATAATCCAATACAATTCAATAGAACAGAGTATTAAAGGAAGAAACAAATACTACCTTAGTGAAGCTACTAGCTACGGTGAAAGACCAATTAAAACTTGCCCAATAGAAACAAATTCCTGAGGACCTCTCTCCATTTTAATCCCGTGGATGGGTTAGACGGCCAAGGCGACTTGTTTTGCATCTGGTTCTATTTTGTACTTCTTCTACTCCATGCATAAAGTATAGCCTGTACCGCCAACTGCTGACGAAATTACGCTTTGCAACGAGCCTAGTTTATTTGCTCCAAACCAGGTGATGGAAACGCGCCCAATTCAAATTTTTTTACGACATTTCAAAAGTTACGAATCCTAACCACTAGACCACCAGGGAGCTTGTCCAATGCTTGGGATTGTAAATAGTGCACCAGCATATCCCACCAGTTTAAGTATGCCTGTTGGGATAACGCATAAAGGGGTCACCTTTATAATCCAATACAATTCAATAGAACAGAGTATTAAAGGAAGAAACAAATACTATCTTAGTGAAGCTACTAGCTGGCATGAAAGAACAATTAAAACTTGCCCAATAGAAACAAATTCCTGAGGACCTCTCTCCATTTTCATCCCGTGGGTTGGTTAGACGGCCAAGGCGACTTGTTTTGTATCTGGTTCTGTTTTGTACTTCTTCTACTCCATGCATAAAGTATAGCCTGTACCGCCAACTTCTGACGAAATTACGCTTTGCAACGAGCCTAGTATATTTGCTCCAAACCAGGTGATGGAAACGCGCTTAATTCAGATTTTTTTTCCCCGAATCCTAACCACTAGACCACCAGGGAGCTTGCCCAATGCTTGGGATTGTAAATAGTGCACCAGCATTAATTAATTTACAGCCTGCAGTATGTGGAGCTGTTCAGCATCTCTCAGTCAGTGTTGGTGACAACATTTCCTCTTTGCCAAAGCAGTACTATACTATATACTATACTATACTACTTTCCATGTGAGAGTTGCTAGTGTCTCGAGCAAGAAAATGTGTCCCTGGTGGTCTAGTGGTTAGGATTCGGCGCTTTCACCGCCGCGGCCTGGGTTCGATTCCCGGTCAGGGAACACTTTATGCTGTGATTATCTGTACCTTGTGGCTAATTAACTTCAACATGTGAAAAAAAAAGACAGGTAATGTCTCTTACAAATGTTCGTCCAAGAATGCCTCTAAAGCCAAGTGTTCCACTTTTTGACTGATAGATTTGCAGCACGGCTCCCTCCCACCTTCATGAACAATATATAATCCAATAAAATTTAACAGAGTAGTAAAGGTAGAAACAAATACTGTCTTACAATGTACCTTTTGTACATTGTAAGTGGCTACGACATTTCAAAAGTTAGGAATCCTAACCACTAGACCACCAGGGAGCTTGTCCAATGCTTGGGATTGTAAATAGTGCACCAGCATATCCCACCAGTTTAAGTATGCCTGTTGGGATAACGCATAAAGGGGTCACCTTTATAATCCAATACAATTCAATAGAACAGAGTATTAAAGGAAGAAACAAATACTATCTTAGTGAAGCTACTAGCTGGCATGAAAGAACAATTAAAACTTGCCCAATAGAAACAAATTCCTGAGGACCTCTCTCCATTTTCATCCTGTGGGTTGGTTAGACGGCCAAGGCGACTTGTTTTGTATCTGGTTCTGTTTTGTACTTCTTCTACTCCATGCATAAAGTATAGCCTGTACCGCCAACTTCTGACGAAATTACGCTTTGCAACGAGCCTAGTATATTTGCTCCAAACCAGGTGATGGAAACGCGCTTAATTCAGATTTTTTTTTCCCGAATCCTAACCACTAGACCACCAGGGAGCTTGCCCAATGCTTGGGATTGTAAATAGTGCACCAGCATTAATTAATTTACAGCCTGCAGTATGTGGAGCTGTTCAGCATCTCTCAGTCAGTGTTGGTGACAACATTTCCTCTTTGCCAAAGCAGTACTATACTATATACTATACTATACTACTTTCCATGTGAGAGTTGCTAGTGTCTCGAGCAAGAAAATGTGTCCCTGGTGGTCTAGTGGTTAGGATTCGGCGCTCTCACCGCCGCGGCCCGGGTTCGATTCCCGGTCAGGGAACACTTTATGCTGTGATTATCTGTACCTTGTGGCTAATTAACTTCAACATGTGAAAAAAAAAGACAGGTAATGTCTCTTACAAATGTTCGTCCAAGAATGCCTCTAAAGCCAAGTGTTCCACTTTTTGACTGATAGATTTGCAGCACGGCTCCCTCCCACCTTCATGAACAATATATAATCCAATAAAATTTAACAGAGTAGTAAAGGTAGAAACAAATACTGTCTTACAATGTACCTTTTGTGCATGTACTGTCAGAAGGTGATGATACATCTCAGTGGTAATTTTCAGGCTGCAGTATGTGGAGCTGTTCAGCATCTCTCAGTCAGTGTTGGTGACAACATTTCCTCTTCGCCAAAGAGGTTTTCCTGTTGTTGGTGTATATTTTCATGACATTCTCAAATTATGGTACACAGACTGTCATTGAAACAAGCCAGACACCATTATTATGTATACTTTCACAGTGTTGGGATAACGCATAAAGGGGTCACCTTTATAATCCAATACAATTCAATAGAGTATTAAAGGTAGAAACAAATACTACCTTAGTGAAGCTACTAGCTACGTTGAAAGACCAATTAAAACTTGCCCAATAGAAACAAATTCCTGAGGACCTCTCTCCATTTTAATCCCGTGGATGGGTTAGACGGCCAAGGCGACTTGTTTTGCATCTGGTTCTATTTTGTACTTCTTCTACTCCATGCAAAAAGTATAGCCTGTACCGCCAACTGCTGACGAAATTACGCTTTGCAACGAGCCTAGTTTATTTGCTCCAAACCAGGTGATGGAAACGCGCCCAATTCAAATTTTTTTTTACGACATTTCAAAAGTTACGAATCCTAACCACTAGACCACCAGGGAGCTTGTCCAATGCTTGGGATTGTAAATAGTGCACCAGCATATCCCACCAGTTTAAGTATGCCTGTTGGGATAACGCATAAAGGGGTCACCTTTATAATCCAATACAATTCAATAGAACAGAGTATTAAAGGAAGAAACAAATACTACCTTAGTGAAGCTACTAGCTACGGTGAAAGACCAATTAAAACTTGCCCAATAGAAACAAATTCCTGAGGACCTCTCTCCATTTTAATCCCGTGGATGGGTTAGACGGCCAAGGCGACTTGTTTTGCATCTGGTTCTATTTTGTACTTCTTCTACTCCATGCATAAAGTATAGCCTGTACCGCCAACTGCTGACGAAATTACGCTTTGCAACGAGCCTAGTTTATTTGCTCCAAACCAGGTGATGGAAACGCGCCCAATTCAAATTTTTTTTACGACATTTCAAAAGTTACGAATCCTAACCACTAGACCACCAGGGAGCTTGTCCAATGCTTGGGATTGTAAATAGTGCACCAGCATATCCCACCAGTTTAAGTATGCCTGTTGGGATAACGCATAAAGGGGTCACCTTTATAATCCAATACAATTCAATAGAACAGAGTATTAAAGGAAGAAACAAATACTATCTTAGTGAAGCTACTAGCTGGCATGAAAGAACAATTAAAACTTGCCCAATAGAAACAAATTCCTGAGTACCTCTCTCCATTTTCATCCCGTGGGTTGGTTAGACGGCCAAGGCGACTTGTTTTGTATCTGGTTCTGTTTTGTACTTCTTCTACTCCATGCATAAAGTATAGCCTGTACCGCCAACTTCTGACGAAATTACGCTTTGCAACGAGCCTAGTATATTTGCTCCAAACCAGGTGATGGAAACGCGCTTAATTCAGATTTTTTTTTCCCGAATCCTAACCACTAGACCACCAGGGAGCTTGCCCAATGCTTGGGATTGTAAATAGTGCACCAGCATTAATTAATTTACAGCCTGCAGTATGTGGAGCTGTTCAGCATCTCTCAGTCAGTGTTGGTGACAACATTTCCTCTTTGCCAAAGCAGTACTATACTATATACTATACTATACTACTTTCCATGTGAGAGTTGCTAGTGTCTCGAGCAAGAAAATGTGTCCCTGGTGGTCTAGTGGTTAGGATTCGGCGCTTTCACCGCCGCGGCCTGGGTTCGATTCCCGGTCAGGGAACACTTTATGCTGTGATTATCTGTACCTTGTGGCTAATTAACTTCAACATGTGAAAAAAAAAGACAGGTAATGTCTCTTACAAATGTTCGTCCAAGAATGCCTCTAAAGCCAAGTGTTCCACTTTTTGACTGATAGATTTGCAGCACGGCTCCCTCCCACCTTCATGAACAATATATAATCCAATAAAATTTAACAGAGTAGTAAAGGTAGAAACAAATACTGTCTTACAATGTACCTTTTGTGCATGTACTGTCAGAAGGTGATGATACATCTCAGTGGTAATTTTCAGGCTGCAGTATGTGGAGCTGTTCAGCATCTCTCAGTCAGTGTTGGTGACAACATTTCCTCTTCGCCAAAGAGGTTTTCCTGTTGTTGGTGTATATTTTCATGACATTCTCAAATTATGGTACACAAGCCAGACACCATTATTATGTATACTTTCACAGTGTTGGGATAACGCATAAAGGGGTCACCTTTATAATCCAATACAATTCAATAGAGTATTAAAGGTAGAAACAAATACTACCTTAGTGAAGCTACTAGCTACGTTGAAAGACCAATTAAAACTTGCCCAATAGAAACAAATTCCTGAGGACCTCTATCCATTTTAATCCCGTGGATGGGTTAGACGGCCAAGGCGACTTGTTTTGCATCTGGTTCTATTTTGTACTTCTTCTACTCCATGCATAAAGTATAGCCTGTACCGCCAACTGCTGACGAAATTACGCTTTGCAACGAGCCTAGTTTATTTGCTCCAAACCAGGTGATGGAAACGCGCCCAATTCAAATTTTTTTTACGACATTTCAAAAGTTACGAATCCTAACCACTAGACCACCAGGGAGCTTGTCCAATGCTTGGGATTGTAAATAGTGCACCAGCATATCCCACCAGTTTAAGTATGCCTGTTGGGATAACGCATAAAGGGGTCACCTTTATAATCCAATACAATTCAATAGAACAGAGTATTAAAGGAAGAAACAAATACTATCTTAGTGAAGCTACTAGCTGGCATGAAAGAACAATTAAAACTTGCCCAATAGAAACAAATTCCTGAGGACCTCTCTCCATTTTCATCCTGTGGGTTGGTTAGACGGCCAAGGCGACTTGTTTTGTATCTGGTTCTGTTTTGTACTTCTTCTACTCCATGCATAAAGTATAGCCTGTACCGCCAACTTCTGACGAAATTACGCTTTGCAACGAGCCTAGTATATTTGCTCCAAACCAGGTGATGGAAACGCGCTTAATTCAGATTTTTTTTTCCCGAATCCTAACCACTAGACCACCAGGGAGCTTGCCCAATGCTTGGGATTGTAAATAGTGCACCAGCATTAATTAATTTACAGCCTGCAGTATGTGGAGCTGTTCAGCATCTCTCAGTCAGTGTTGGTGACAACATTTCCTCTTTGCCAAAGCAGTACTATACTATATACTATACTATACTACTTTCCATGTGAGAGTTGCTAGTGTCTCGAGCAAGAAAATGTGTCCCTGGTGGTCTAGTGGTTAGGATTCGGCGCTCTCACCGCCGCGGCCCGGGTTCGATTCCCGGTCAGGGAACACTTTATGCTGTGATTATCTGTACCTTGTGGCTAATTAACTTCAACATGTGAAAAAAAAAGACAGGTAATGTCTCTTACAAATGTTCGTCCAAGAATGCCTCTAAAGCCAAGTGTTCCACTTTTTGACTGATAGATTTGCAGCACGGCTCCCTCCCACCTTCATGAACAATATATAATCCAATAAAATTTAACAGAGTAGTAAAGGTAGAAACAAATACTGTCTTACAATGTACCTTTTGTACATTGTAAGTGGCTACGACATTTCAAAAGTTAGGAATCCTAACCACTAGACCACCAGGGAGCTTGTCCAATGCTTGGGATTGTAAATAGTGCACCAGCATATCCCACCAGTTTAAGTATGCCTGTTGGGATAACGCATAAAGGGGTCACCTTTATAATCCAATACAATTCAATAGAACAGAGTATTAAAGGAAGAAACAAATACTATCTTAGTGAAGCTACTAGCTGGCATGAAAGAACAATTAAAACTTGCCCAATAGAAACAAATTCCTGAGGACCTCTCTCCATTTTCATCCCGTGGGTTGGTTAGACGGCCAAGGCGACTTGTTTTGTATCTGGTTCTGTTTTGTACTTCTTCTACTCCATGCATAAAGTATAGCCTGTACCGCCAACTTCTGACGAAATTACGCTTTGCAACGAGCCTAGTATATTTGCTCCAAACCAGGTGATGGAAACGCGCTTAATTCAGATTTTTTTTTCCCGAATCCTAACCACTAGACCACCAGGGAGCTTGCCCAATGCTTGGGATTGTAAATAGTGCACCAGCATTAATTAATTTACAGCCTGCAGTATGTGGAGCTGTTCAGCATCTCTCAGTCAGTGTTGGTGACAACATTTCCTCTTTGCCAAAGCAGTACTATACTATATACTATACTATACTACTTTCCATGTGAGAGTTGCTAGTGTCTCGAGCAAGAAAATGTGTCCCTGGTGGTCTAGTGGTTAGGATTCGGCGCTTTCACCGCCGCGGCCTGGGTTCGATTCCCGGTCAGGGAACACTTTATGCTGTGATTATCTGTACCTTGTGGCTAATTAACTTCAACATGTGAAAAAAAAAGACAGGTAATGTCTCTTACAAATGTTCGTCCAAGAATGCCTCTAAAGCCAAGTGTTCCACTTTTTGACTGATAGATTTGCAGCACGGCTCCCTCCCACCTTCATGAACAATATATAATCCAATAAAATTTAACAGAGTAGTAAAGGTAGAAACAAATACTGTCTTACAATGTACCTTTTGTGCATGTACTGTCAGAAGGTGATGATACATCTCAGTGGTAATTTTCAGGCTGCAGTATGTGGAGCTGTTCAGCATCTCTCAGTCAGTGTTGGTGACAACATTTCCTCTTCGCCAAAGAGGTTTTCCTGTTGTTGGTGTATATTTTCATGACATTCTCAAATTATGGTACACAGACTGTCATTGAAACAAGCCAGACACCATTATTATGTATACTTTCACAGTGTTGGGATAACGCATAAAGGGGTCACCTTTATAATCCAATACAATTCAATAGAGTATTAAAGGTAGAAACAAATACTACCTTAGTGAAGCTACTAGCTACGTTGAAAGACCAATTAAAACTTGCCCAATAGAAACAAATTCCTGAGGACCTCTATCCATTTTAATCCCGTGGATGGGTTAGACGGCCAAGGCGACTTGTTTTGCATCTGGTTCTATTTTGTACTTCTTCTACTCCATGCATAAAGTATAGCCTGTACCGCCAACTGCTGACGAAATTACGCTTTGCAACGAGCCTAGTTTATTTGCTCCAAACCAGGTGATGGAAACGCGCCCAATTCAAATTTTTTTTACGACATTTCAAAAGTTACGAATCCTAACCACTAGACCACCAGGGAGCTTGTCCAATGCTTGGGATTGTAAATAGTGCACCAGCATATCCCACCAGTTTAAGTATGCCTGTTGGGATAACGCATAAAGGGGTCACCTTTATAATCCAATACAATTCAATAGAACAGAGTATTAAAGGAAGAAACAAATACTATCTTAGTGAAGCTACTAGCTGGCATGAAAGAACAATTAAAACTTGCCCAATAGAAACAAATTCCTGAGGACCTCTCTCCATTTTCATCCTGTGGGTTGGTTAGACGGCCAAGGCGACTTGTTTTGTATCTGGTTCTGTTTTGTACTTCTTCTACTCCATGCATAAAGTATAGCCTGTACCGCCAACTTCTGACGAAATTACGCTTTGCAACGAGCCTAGTATATTTGCTCCAAACCAGGTGATGGAAACGCGCTTAATTCAGATTTTTTTTTCCCGAATCCTAACCACTAGACCACCAGGGAGCTTGCCCAATGCTTGGGATTGTAAATAGTGCACCAGCATTAATTAATTTACAGCCTGCAGTATGTGGAGCTGTTCAGCATCTCTCAGTCAGTGTTGGTGACAACATTTCCTCTTTGCCAAAGCAGTACTATACTATATACTATACTATACTACTTTCCATGTGAGAGTTGCTAGTGTCTCGAGCAAGAAAATGTGTCCCTGGTGGTCTAGTGGTTAGGATTCGGCGCTTTCACCGCCGCGGCCTGGGTTCGATTCCCGGTCAGGGAACACTTTATGCTGTGATTATCTGTACCTTGTGGCTAATTAACTTCAACATGTGAAAAAAAAAGACAGGTAATGTCTCTTACAAATGTTCGTCCAAGAATGCCTCTAAAGCCAAGTGTTCCACTTTTTGACTGATAGATTTGCAGCACGGCTCCCTCCCACCTTCATGAACAATATATAATCCAATAAAATTTAACAGAGTAGTAAAGGTAGAAACAAATACTGTCTTACAATGTACCTTTTGTGCATGTACTGTCAGAAGGTGATGATACATCTCAGTGGTAATTTTCAGGCTGCAGTATGTGGAGCTGTTCAGCATCTCTCAGTCAGTGTTGGTGACAACATTTCCTCTTCGCCAAAGAGGTTTTCCTGTTGTTGGTGTATATTTTCATGACATTCTCAAATTATGGTACACAGACTGTCATTGAAACAAGCCAGACACCATTATTATGTATACTTTCACAGTGTTGGGATAACGCATAAAGGGGTCATCTTTATAATCCAATACAATTCAATAGAGTATTAAAGGTAGAAACAAATACTACCTTAGTGAAGCTACTAGCTACGTTGAAAGACCAATTAAAACTTGCCCAATAGAAACAAATTCCTGAGGACCTCTCTCCATTTTAATCCCGTGGATGGGTTAGACGGCCAAGGCGACTTGTTTTGCATCTGGTTCTATTTTGTACTTCTTCTACTCCATGCATAAAGTATAGCCTGTACCGCCAACTGCTGACGAAATTACGCTTTGCAACGAGCCTAGTTTATTTGCTCCAAACCAGGTGATGGAAACGCGCCCAATTCAAATTTTTTTTACGACATTTCAAAAGTTACGAATCCTAACCACTAGACCACCAGGGAGCTTGTCCAATGTTTGGGATTGTAAATAGTGCACCAGCATATCCCACCAGTTTAAGTATGCCTGTTGGGATAACGCATAAAGGGGTCACCTTTATAATCCAATACAATTCAATAGAACAGAGTATTAAAGGAAGAAACAAATACTATCTTAGTGAAGCTACTAGCTGGCATGAAAGAACAATTAAAACTTGCCCAATAGAAACAAATTCCTGAGGACCTCTCTCCATTTTCATCCCGTGGGTTGGTTAGACGGCCAAGGCGACTTGTTTTGTATCTGGTTCTGTTTTGTACTTCTTCTACTCCATGCATAAAGTATAGCCTGTACCGCCAACTTCTGACGAAATTACGCTTTGCAACGAGCCTAGTATATTTGCTCCAAACCAGGTGATGGAAACGCGCTTAATTCAGATTTTTTTTCCCGAATCCTAACCACTAGACCACCAGGGAGCTTGCCCAATGCTTGGGATTGTAAATAGTGCACCAGCATTAATTAATTTACAGCCTGCAGTATGTGGAGCTGTTCAGCATCTCTCAGTCAGTGTTGGTGACAACATTTCCTCTTTGCCAAAGCAGTACTATACTATATACTATACTATACTACTTTCCATGTGAGAGTTGCTAGTGTCTCGAGCAAGAAAATGTGTCCCTGGTGGTCTAGTGGTTAGGATTCGGCGCTCTCACCGCCGCGGCCCGGGTTCGATTCCCGGTCAGGGAACACTTTATGCTGTGATTATCTGTACCTTGTGGCTAATTAACTTCAACATGTGAAAAAAAAAGACAGGTAATGTCTCTTACAAATGTTCGTCCAAGAATGCCTCTAAAGCCAAGTGTTCCACTTTTTGACTGATAGATTTGCAGCACGGCTCCCTCCCACCTTCATGAACAATATATAATCCAATAAAATTTAACAGAGTAGTAAAGGTAGAAACAAATACTGTCTTACAATGTACCTTTTGTGCATGTACTGTCAGAAGGTGATGATACATCTCAGTGGTAATTTTCAGGCTGCAGTATGTGGAGCTGTTCAGCATCTCTCAGTCAGTGTTGGTGACAACATTTCCTTTTCGCCAAAGAGGTTTTCCTGTTGTTGGTGTATATTTTCATGACATTCTCAAATTATGGTACACAGACTGTCATTGAAACAAGCCAGACACCATTATTATGTATACTTTCACAGTGTTGGGATAACGCATAAAGGGGTCACCTTTATAATCCAATACAATTCAATAGAGTATTAAAGGTAGAAACAAATACTACCTTAGTGAAGCTACTAGCTACGTTGAAAGACCAATTAAAACTTGCCCAATAGAAACAAATTCCTGAGGACCTCTCTCCATTTTAATCCCGTGGATGGGTTAGACGGCCAAGGCGACTTGTTTTGCATCTGGTTCTATTTTGTACTTCTTCTACTCCATGCATAAAGTATAGCCTGTACCGCCAACTGCTGACGAAATTACGCTTTGCAACGAGCCTAGTTTATTTGCTCCAAACCAGGTGATGGAAACGCGCCCAATTCAAATTTTTTTTACGACATTTCAAAAGTTACGAATCCTAACCACTAGACCACCAGGGAGCTTGTCCAATGCTTGGGATTGTAAATAGTGCACCAGCATATCCCACCAGTTTAAGTATGCCTGTTGGGATAACGCATAAAGGGGTCACCTTTATAATCCAATACAATTCAATAGAACAGAGTATTAAAGGAAGAAACAAATACTATCTTAGTGAAGCTACTAGCTGGCATGAAAGAACAATTAAAACTTGCCCAATAGAAACAAATTCCTGAGGACCTCTCTCCATTTTCATCCCGTGGGTTGGTTAGACGGCCAAGGCGACTTGTTTTGTATCTGGTTCTGTTTTGTACTTCTTCTACTCCATGCATAAAGTATAGCCTGTACCGCCAACTTCTGACGAAATTACGCTTTGCAACGAGCCTAGTATATTTGCTCCAAACCAGGTGATGGAAACGCGCTTAATTCAGATTTTTTTTCCCCGAATCCTAACCACTAGACCACCAGGGAGCTTGCCCAATGCTTGGGATTGTAAATAGTGCACCAGCATTAATTAATTTACAGCCTGCAGTATGTGGAGCTGTTCAGCATCTCTCAGTCAGTGTTGGTGACAACATTTCCTCTTTGCCAAAGCAGTACTATACTATATACTATACTATACTACTTTCCATGTGAGAGTTGCTAGTGTCTCGAGCAAGAAAATGTGTCCCTGGTGGTCTAGTGGTTAGGATTCGGCGCTCTCACCGCCGCGGCCCGGGTTCGATTCCCGGTCAGGGAACACTTTATGCTGTGATTATCTGTACCTTGTGGCTAATTAACTTCAACATGTGAAAAAAAAAGACAGGTAATGTCTCTTACAAATGTTCGTCCAAGAATGCCTCTAAAGCCAAGTGTTCCACTTTTTGACTGATAGATTTGCAGCACGGCTCCCTCCCACCTTCATGAACAATATATAATCCAATAAAATTTAACAGAGTAGTAAAGGTAGAAACAAATACTGTCTTACAATGTACCTTTTGTACATTGTAAGTGGCTACGACATTTCAAAAGTTAGGAATCCTAACCACTAGACCACCAGGGAGCTTGTCCAATGCTTGGGATTGTAAATAGTGCACCAGCATATCCCACCAGTTTAAGTATGCCTGTTGGGATAACGCATAAAGGGGTCACCTTTATAATCCAATACAATTCAATAGAACAGAGTATTAAAGGAAGAAACAAATACTATTTTAGTGAAGCTACTAGCTGGCATGAAAGAACAATTAAAACTTGCCCAATAGAAACAAATTCCTGAGGACCTCTCTCCATTTTCATCCTGTGGGTTGGTTAGACGGCCAAGGCGACTTGTTTTGTATCTGGTTCTGTTTTGTACTTCTTCTACTCCATGCATAAAGTATAGCCTGTACCGCCAACTTCTGACGAAATTACGCTTTGCAACGAGCCTAGTATATTTGCTCCAAACCAGGTGATGGAAACGCGCTTAATTCAGATTTTTTTTTCCCGAATCCTAACCACTAGACCACCAGGGAGCTTGCCCAATGCTTGGGATTGTAAATAGTGCACCAGCATTAAATAATTTACAGCCTGCAGTATGTGGAGCTGTTCAGCATCTCTCAGTCAGTGTTGGTGACAACATTTCCTCTTTGCCAAAGCAGTACTATACTATATACTATACTATACTACTTTCCATGTGAGAGTTGCTAGTGTCTCGAGCAAGAAAATGTGTCCCTGGTGGTCTAGTGGTTAGGATTCGGCGCTCTCACCGCCGCGGCCCGGGTTCGATTCCCGGTCAGGGAACACTTTATGCTGTGATTATCTGTACCTTGTGGCTAATTAACTTCAACATGTGAAAAAAAAGACAGGTAATGTCTCTTACAAATGTTCGTCCAAGAATGCCTCTAAAGCCAAGTGTTCCACTTTTTGACTGATAGATTTGCAGCACGGCTCCCTCCCACCTTCATGAACAATATATAATCCAATAAAATTTAACAGAGTAGTAAAGGTAGAAACAAATACTGTCTTACAATGTACCTTTTGTGCATGTACTGTCAGAAGGTGATGATACATCTCAGTGGTAATTTTCAGTCTGCAGTATGTGGAGCTGTTCAGCATCTCTCAGTCAGTGTTGGTGACAACATTTCCTCTTCGCCAAAGAGGTTTTCCTGTTGTTGGTGTATATTTTCATGACATTCTCAAATTATGGTACACAGACTGTCATTGAAACAAGCCAGACACCATTATTATGTATACTTTCACAGTGTTGGGATAACGCATAAAGGGGTCACCTTTATAATCCAATACAATTCAATAGAGTATTAAAGGTAGAAACAAATACTACCTTAGTGAAGCTACTAGCTACGTTGAAAGACCAATTAAAACTTGCCCAATAGAAACAAATTCCTGAGGACCTCTCTCCATTTTAATCCCGTGGATGGGTTAGACGGCCAAGGCGACTTGTTTTGCATCTGGTTCTATTTTGTACTTCTTCTACTCCATGCATAAAGTATAGCCTGTACCGCCAACTGCTGACGAAATTACGCTTTGCAACGAGCCTAGTTTATTTGCTCCAAACCAGGTGATGGAAACGCGCCCAATTCAAATTTTTTTTACGACATTTCAAAAGTTACGAATCCTAACCACTAGACCACCAGGGAGCTTGTCCAATGCTTGGGATTGTAAATAGTGCACCAGCATATCCCACCAGTTTAAGTATGCCTGTTGGGATAACGCATAAAGGGGTCACCTTTATAATCCAATACAATTCAATAGAACAGAGTATTAAAGGAAGAAACAAATACTATCTTAGTGAAGCTACTAGCTGGCATGAAAGAACAATTAAAACTTGCCCAATAGAAACAAATTCCTGAGGACCTCTCTCCATTTTCATCCCGTGGGTTGGTTAGACGGCCAAGGCGACTTGTTTTGTATCTGGTTCTGTTTTGTACTTCTTCTACTCCATGCATAAAGTATAGCCTGTACCGCCAACTTCTGACGAAATTACGCTTTGCAACGAGCCTAGTATATTTGCTCCAAACCAGGTGATGGAAACGCGCTTAATTCAGATTTTTTTTTCCCGAATCCTAACCACTAGACCACCAGGGAGCTTGCCCAATGCTTGGGATTGTAAATAGTGCACCAGCATTAATTAATTTACAGCCTGCAGTATGTGGAGCTGTTCAGCATCTCTCAGTCAGTGTTGGTGACAACATTTCCTCTTTGCCAAAGCAGTACTATACTATATACTATACTATACTACTTTCCATGTGAGAGTTGCTAGTGTCTCAAGCAAAAAAATGTGTCCCTGGTGGTCTAGTGGTTAGGATTCGGCGCTCTCACCGCCGCGGCCCGGGTTCGATTCCCGGTCAGGGAACACTTTATGCTGTGATTATCTGTACCTTGTGGCTAATTAACTTCAACATGTGAAAAAAAAGACAGGTAATGTCTCTTACAAATGTTCGTCCAAGAATGCCTCTAAAGCCAAGTGTTCCACTTTTTGACTGATAGATTTGCAGCACGGCTCCCTCCCACCTTCATGAACAATATATAATCCAATAAAATTCAACAGAGTAGTAAAGGTAGAAACAAATACTGTCTTACAATGTACCTTTTGTACATTGTAAGTGGCTACGACATTTCAAAAGTTACGAATCCTAACCACTAGACCACCAGGGAGCTTGTCCAATGCTTGGGATTGTAAATAGTGCACCAGCATATCCCACCAGTTTAAGTATGCCTGTTGGGATAACGCATAAAGGGGTCACCTTTATAATCCAATACAATTCAATAGAACAGAGTATTAAAGGAAGAAACAAATACTATCTTAGTGAAGCTACTAGCTGGCATGAAAGAACAATTAAAACTTGCCCAATAGAAACAAATTCCTGAGGACCTCTCTCCATTTTCATCCCGTGGGTTGGTTAGACGGCCAAGGCGACTTGTTTTGTATCTGGTTCTGTTTTGTACTTCTTCTACTCCATGCATAAAGTATAGCCTGTACTGCCAACTTCTGACGAAATTACGCTTTGCAACGAGCCTAGTATATTTGCTCCAAACCAGGTGATGGAAACGCGCTTAATTCAGATTTTTTTTTTCCGAATCCTAACCACTAGACCACCAGGGAGCTTGCCCAATGCTTGGGATTGTAAATAGTGCACCAGCATTAAATAATTTACAGCCTGCAGTATGTGGAGCTGTTCAGCATCTCTCAGTCAGTGTTGGTGACAACATTTCCTCTTTGCCAAAGCAGTACTATACTATATACTATACTATACTACTTTCCATGTGAGAGTTGCTAGTGTCTCGAGCAACAAAATGTGTCCCTGGTGGTCTAGTGGTTAGGATTCGGCGCTCTCACCGCCGCGGCCCGGGTTCGATTCCCGGTCAGGGAACACTTTATGCTGTGATTATCTGTACCTTGTGGCTAATTAACTTCAACATGTGAAAAAAAAAGACAGGTAATGTCTCTTACAAATGTTCGTCCAAGAATGCCTCTAAAGCCAAGTGTTCCACTTTTTGACTGATAGATTTGCAGCACGGCTCCCTCCCACCTTCATGAACAATATATAATCCAATAAAATTCAACAGAGTAGTAAAGGTAGAAACAAATACTGTCTTACAATGTACCTTTTGTACATTGTAAGTGCAACGAGCCTAGTATATTTGCTCCAAACCAGGTGATGGAAACGCGCTTAATTCAGATTTTTTTTTCCCGAATCCTAACCACTAGACCACCAGGGAGCTTGCCCAATGCTTGGGATTGTAAATAGTGCACCAGCATTAATTAATTTACAGCCTGCAGTATGTGGAGCTGTTGTACATTGTAAGTGGCTACGACATTTCAAAAGTTACGAATCCTAACCACTAGACCACCAGGGAGCTTGTCCAATGCTTGGGATTGTAAATAGTGCACCAGCATATCCCACCAGTTTAAGTATGCCTGTTGGGATAACGCATAAAGGGGTCACCTTTATAATCCAATACAATTCAATAGAACAGAGTATTAAAGGAAGAAACAAATACTATCTTAGTGAAGCTACTAGCTGGCATGAAAGAACAATTAAAACTTGCCCAATAGAAACAAATTCCTGAGGACCTCTCTCCATTTTCATCCCGTGGGTTGGTTAGACGGCCAAGGCGACTTGTTTTGTATCTGGTTCTGTTTTGTACTTCTTCTACTCCATGCATAAAGTATAGCCTGTACCGCCAACTTCTGACGAAATTACGCTTTGCAACGAGCCTAGTATATTTGCTCCAAACCAGGTGATGGAAACGCGCTTAATTCAGATTTTTTTTTCCCGAATCCTAACCACTAGACCACCAGGGAGCTTGCCCAATGCTTGGGATTGTAAATAGTGCACCAGCATTAATTAATTTACAGCCTGCAGTATGTGGAGCTGTTCAGCATCTCTCAGTCAGTGTTGGTGACAACATTTCCTCTTTGCCAAAGCAGTACTATACTATATACTATACTATACTACTTTCCATGTGAGAGTTGCTAGTGTCTCGAGCAAGAAAATGTGTCCCTGGTGGTCTAGTGGTTAGGATTCGGCGCTCTCACCGCCGCGGCCCGGGTTCGATTCCCGGTCAGGGAACACTTTATGCTGTGATTATCTGTACCTTGTGGCTAATTAACTTCAACATGTGAAAAAAAAAGACAGGTAATGTCTCTTACAAATGTTCGTCCAAGAATGCCTCTAAAGCCAAGTGTTCCACTTTTTGACTGATAGATTTGCAGCACGGCTCCCTCCCACCTTCATGAACAATATATAATCCAATAAAATTTAACAGAGTAGTAAAGGTAGAAACAAATACTGTCTTACAATGTACCTTTTGTGCATGTACTGTCAGAAGGTGATGATACATCTCAGTGGTAATTTTCAGGCTGCAGTATGTGGAGCTGTTCAGCATCTCTCAGTCAGTGTTGGTGACAACATTTCCTCTTCGCCAAAGAGGTTTTCCTGTTGTTGGTGTATATTTTCATGACATTCTCAAATTATGGTACACAGACTGTCATTGAAACAAGCCAGACACCATTATTATGTATACTTTCACAGTGTTGGGATAACGCATAAAGGGGTCACCTTTATAATCCAATACAATTCAATAGAGTATTAAAGGTAGAAACAAATACTACCTTAGTGAAGCTACTAGCTACGTTGAAAGACCAATTAAAACTTGCCCAATAGAAACAAATTCCTGAGGACCTCTCTCCATTTTAATCCCGTGGATGGGTTAGACGGCCAAGGCGACTTGTTTTGCATCTGGTTCTATTTTGTACTTCTTCTACTCCATGCATAAAGTATAGCCTGTACCGCCAACTGCTGACGAAATTACGCTTTGCAACGAGCCTAGTTTATTTGCTCCAAACCAGGTGATGGAAACGCGCCCAATTCAAATTTTTTTTACGACATTTCAAAAGTTACGAATCCTAACCACTAGACCACCAGGGAGCTTGTCCAATGCTTGGGATTGTAAATAGTGCACCAGCATATCCCACCAGTTTAAGTATGCCTGTTGGGATAACGCATAAAGGGGTCACCTTTATAATCCAATACAATTCAATAGAACAGAGTATTAAAGGAAGAAACAAATACTATCTTAGTGAAGCTACTAGCTGGCATGAAAGAACAATTAAAACTTGCCCAATAGAAACAAATTCCTGAGGACCTCTCTCCATTTTCATCCCGTGGGTTGGTTAGACGGCCAAGGCGACTTGTTTTGTATCTGGTTCTGTTTTGTACTTCTTCTACTCCATGCATAAAGTATAGCCTGTACCGCCAACTTCTGACGAAATTACGCTTTGCAACGAGCCTAGTATATTTGCTCCAAACCAGGTGATGGAAACGCGCTTAATTCAGATTTTTTTTTTCCCGAATCCTAACCACTAGACCACCAGGGAGCTTGCCCAATGCTTGGGATTGTAAATAGTGCACCAGCATTAATTAATTTACAGCCTGCAGTATGTGGAGCTGTTCAGCATCTCTCAGTCAGTGTTGGTGACAACATTTCCTCTTTGCCAAAGCAGTACTATACTATATACTATACTATACTACTTTCCATGTGAGAGTTGCTAGTGTCTCGAGCAAGAAAATGTGTCCCTGGTGGTCTAGTGGTTAGGATTCGGCGCTCTCACCGCCGCGGCCCGGGTTCGATTCCCGGTCAGGGAACACTTTATGCTGTGATTATCTGTACCTTGTGGCTAATTAACTTCAACATGTGAAAAAAAAAGACAGGTAATGTCTCTTACAAATGTTCGTCCAAGAATGCCTCTAAAGCCAAGTGTTCCACTTTTTGACTGATAGATTTGCAGCACGGCTCCCTCCCACCTTCATGAACAATATATAATCCAATAAAATTCAACAGAGTAGTAAAGGTAGAAACAAATACTGTCTTACAATGTACCTTTTGTACATTGTAAGTGGCTACGACATTTCAAAAGTTACGAATCCTAACCACTAGACCACCAGGGAGCTTGTCCAATGCTTGGGATTGTAAATAGTGCACCAGCATATCCCACCAGTTTAAGTATGCCTGTTGGGATAACGCATAAAGGGGTCACCTTTATAATCCAATACAATTCAATAGAACAGAGTATTAAAGGAAGAAACAAATACTATCTTAGTGAAGCTACTAGCTGGCATGAAAGAACAATTAAAACTTGCCCAATAGAAACAAATTCCTGAGGACCTCTCTCCATTTTCATCCCGTGGGTTGGTTAGACGGCCAAGGCGACTTGTTTTGTATCTGGTTCTGTTTTGTACTTCTTCTACTCCATGCATAAAGTATAGCCTGTACCGCCAACTTCTGACGAAATTACGCTTTGCAACGAGCCTAGTATATTTGCTCCAAACCAGGTGATGGAAACGCGCTTAATTCAGATTTTTTTTCCCGAATCCTAACCACTAGACCACCAGGGAGCTTGCCCAATGCTTGGGATTGTAAATAGTGCACCAGCATTAAATAATTTACAGCCTGCAGTATGTGGAGCTGTTCAGCATCTCTCAGTCAGTGTTGGTGACAACATTTCCTCTTTGCCAAAGCAGTACTATACTATATACTATACTATACTACTTTCCATGTGAGAGTTGCTAGTGTCTCGAGCAAGAAAATGTGTCCCTGGTGGTCTAGTGGTTAGGATTCGGCGCTCTCACCGCCGCGGCCCGGGTTCGATTCCCGGTCAGGGAACACTTTATGCTGTGATTATCTGTACCTTGTGGCTAATTAACTTCAACATGTGAAAAAAAAAGACAGGTAATGTCTCTTACAAATGTTCGTCCAAGAATGCCTCTAAAGCCAAGTGTTCCACTTTTTGACTGATAGATTTGCAGCACGGCTCCCTCCCACCTTCATGAACAATATATAATCCAATAAAATTTAACAGAGTAGTAAAGGTAGAAACAAATACTGTCTTACAATGTACCTTTTGTACATTGTAAGTGCAACAACCTAATATATTTAACCAAACCAGGTGATGGAAGCAGCGCTTAATTCAGATTTTTTTTTTTTCAATCCTAACCACTAGACCACCAGGGGAGCTTGCCCAATGCTTGGGATTGTAAATAGTGCACCAGCATTAATTAATTTACAGCCTGCGGTATGTGGAGCTGTTGTACACATTGTAAGTATTTCGACATTTCAAAAGTTACGAATCCTAACCACTAGACCACCAGGGAGCTTGTCCAATGCTTGGGATTGTAAATAGTGCACCAGCATATCCCACCAGTTTAAGTATGCCTGTTGGGATAACGCATAAAGTGGTCACCTTTATAATCCAATACAATTCAATAGAACAGAGTATTAAAGGAAGAAACAAATACTATCTTAGTGAAGCTACTAGCTGGCATGAAAGAACAATTAAAACTTGCCCAATAGAAACAAATTCCTGAGGACCTCTCTCCATTTTCATCCTGTGGGTTGGTTAGACGGCCAAGGCGACTTGTTTTGTATCTGGTTCTGTTTTGTACTTCTTCTACTCCATGCATAAAGTATAGCCTGTACCGCCAACTTCTGACAAAATTACGCTTTGCAACGAGCCTAGTATATTTGCTCCAAACCAGGTGATGGAAACGCGCTTAATTCAGATTTTTTTTTCCCGAATCCTAACCACTAGACCACCAGGGAGCTTGCCCAATGCTTGGGATTGTAAATAGTGCACCAGCATTAATTAATTTACAGCCTGCAGTATGTGGAGCTGTTCAGCATCTCTCAGTCAGTGTTGGTGACAACTTTTCCTCTTTGCCAAAGCAGTACTATACTATATACTATACTATACTACTTTCCATGCGAGAGTTGCTAGTGTCTCGAGCAAGAAAATGTGTCCCTGGTGGTCTAGTGGTTAGGATTCGGCGCTCTCACCGCCGCGGCCCGGGTTCGATTCCCGGTCAGGGAACACTTTATGCTGTGATTATCTGTACCTTGTGGCTAATTAACTTCAACATGTGAAAAAAAAAGACAGGTAATGTCTCTTACAAATGTTTGTCCAAGAATGCCTCTAAAGCCAAGTGTTCCACTTTTTGACTGATAGATTTGCAGCACGGCTCCCTCCCACCTTCATGAACAATATATAATCCAATAAAATTTAACAGAGTAGTAAAGTTAGAAACAAATACTGTCTTACAATGTACCTTTTGTGCATGTACTGTCAGAAGGTGATGATACATCTCAGTGGTAATTTTCAGGCTGCAGTATGTGGAGCTGTTCAGCATCTCTCAGTCAGTGTTGGTGACAACATTTCCTTTTCGCCAAAGAGGTTTTCCTGTTGTTGGTGTATATTTTCATGACATTCTCAAATTATGGTACACAGACTGTCATTGAAACAAGCCAGACACCATTATTATGTATACTTTCACAGTGTTGGGATAACGCATAAAGGGGTCACCTTTATAATCCAATACAATTCAATAGAGTATTAAAGGTAGAAACAAATACTACCTTAGTGAAGCTACTAGCTACGTTGAAAGACCAATTAAAACTTGCCCAATAGAAACAAATTCCTGAGGACCTCTCTCCATTTTAATCCCGTGGATGGGTTAGACGGCCAAGGCGACTTGTTTTGCATCTGGTTCTATTTTGTACTTCTTCTACTCCATGCATAAAGTATAGCCTGTACCGCCAACTGCTGACGAAATTACGCTTTGCAACGAGCCTAGTTTATTTGCTCCAAACCAGGTGATGGAAACGCGCCCAATTCAAATTTTTTTCACGACATTTCAAAAGTTACGAATCCTAACCACTAGACCACCAGGGAGCTTGTCCAATGCTTGGGATTGTAAATAGTGCACCAGCATATCCCACCAGTTTAAGTATGCCTGTTGGGATAACGCATAAAGGGGCCACCTTTATAATCCAATACAATTCAATAGAACAGAGTATTAAAGGAAGAAACAAATACTATCTTAGTGAAGCTACTAGCTGGCATGAAAGAACAATTAAAACTTGCCAAATAGAAACAAATTCCTGAGGACCTCTCTCCATTTTCATCCCGTGGGTTGGTTAGACGGCCAAGGCGACTTGTTTTGTATCTGGTTCTGTTTTGTACTTCTTCTACTCCATGCATAAAGTATAGCCTGTACC